>WNWK01036808.1:0-18921 GCA_009830355.1 Cherax destructor
TTTTGTGTGATCCATATGCTTTGCGCACGTCCACAGGATGGATATGGGGTGCACAAAAACCTAGCCACGTCGGTGGCAAAACCTAAAAATAAAATCTAATCAACGTAACCTACAATGCCTGTTTTGCTACCATAGTCCCTCACTCCCTCCCTGATGCTCTCCTGTATTAACCTATAAAACGGGTCCTGCACACACGCAAAAAGGATTTGCGATAAAGGACAACCCGGTCACAAACCCCATTCTCACCTCATCCCCTACCCTCCCATTAACCTGCACTCGCAGCTTCCCTATACAATGTTGCCACCCAACTAATTATTCCTTCACTGAACCCTTGCCTATCCATTACATGCAACAACATACCTCTTTCAACACTCTCATACGCCTTTTCCCAATCCACTCCTAATACTCCTCCTGCCCGCCTATTCTCAATGAAGTCCCTAATCCTACAATGTCCCATTCGCATACTCCTGCCTGGTATACCTCCCTGTCCCTCTGCAATGACATTACCCAGTACCTTTTTAATTCTATTTAAAAAAATGCGTGCAAAGATCTTATAGAAACTTGTTTGGGGACTGCCTCCTTGTAAGCTGCACTCTGGGCAAGCACTGTTGACACTGACACTCTGAGACACTTCTCTCAGACTTACAAGTGGCTATGGTACAAATTTCTAGCTAATTGCAGTAAGGGAATCCCACACTGCTTTACACAATACTGGAAGGGGGTTCACTTACTTGAAAAAAGGGTGGCTATGTGTCCTTGTCTTCCTTATATATAACCCCTCCTAACACCATGTGCAAATATCTCTGAAATACGTAGGGAGACACTAGTCAGAGAAATAGCAAACATCGAGTTAAAACTAAAGGAATCTTATAGGAATCAAGAGACACGGAAGAACTAAGAGCCATAAATGAAATTGAAAGAAACCCTAAGTATTTCTTTCCTATGCAAAATCAAAGTCGGAACAACAACCAGTATTGGGCCCTACTTAACCGGATGGGTCCCACAATGACAGCAGGAAATGAGGAACTTAAATCCCAGTATGACTCGTCTTTACGAGCCACTAACCGACTGAAAATCAAAAACCAAAATGATTTTTTCAGAATACAGAACTTGACAGATGCATGCCTTTCTGACATCATCCTACGCAAAGACTTTGAAAAGGCAATAAATGACATGCCCATGCACTCCTCAGGCCCAGACTCTGGAACCCGTGTTCACAAGAACTGCAAGAGCCCCTATCCAGTGCTTTTAACATCCTATGGAGAGGGAGCAGGACACTGGGATGTCCCGCTTAAAAACAACAGACATAGCCCCGCTCCACAAAGGGGGCAGTAAAGCAAAGCAAAGAACTACAGACCAATTGCGCTAACGTCCCATATCATAAAAATCTTGAAAGGGTTCTAGAACAAGATCGCCACCCATCTTGATACCATCATTGCACAACCCAGGACAGCATGGGTTTAGAGCAGGCCGCTCCTGCTTCCCAACTACTGGACCACTACGACAAGGTCCTGGAGCTCTGGAAGATAAACAGAATGCAGATGTTATATCACAGATTTTGCAAAGCCTTGACAAGTGTGACCATGGTAATAGACACAAAATGCGTGATAAAGGAATAACAGGAAAGTTGGTAGATGGATTTATAATTTCCTAACACGTAGAACACAAAGAGTAGTAGTCAACAGAGTAAAGTCTGAGGCAGCTACTGTGAAAAGCTCTGTTCCACAAGGCACAGTACTTGCTCCATCCTATTCCTCATCCTCATATCAGACATTGACAGGATATAGCACAGTGCTGTGTCTTCAGTTTGCAGATGACACCTGAATCTGTATGACAGTATCACCGTTGAAGACACTGCAAGACTCCAAGCAGACATAAACCAAATCTTTAAATGGGCTGCAGAAAACAATAGAAGTTCAATGATGAGAAATTTCAATTACTCAGATACGGAAAACGTGAAGAAATTAAAATCTCATCGGAGTACAAAACTAATTCCAACCACACAATAGAGCGAAAATTAAAGACCTGGGAGGACATGTCAGAGGATCTCACTTTAAGGACCATAACAATGTAACAATTGCATCTGCTCGAAAATGACAGGATGGATAATGAGAACCTTCAAACCAGGGATGCCAAGCTATGTTGACACTTTACAGATCGCTTGTTCTATCTAGGCTGGAATATTGCTGCACACTACTGCACCTTTCAAGGCGGGTGAAATTGCTGACCTTGAAATTGCAGAGAACCTTCACCCACGCATAAGTGCGATAAACCACCTCAACTACTGGGAACGCTTGAAGTTCCTAAACCTGTACCTCTAGAACGCAGGCGGGGAGATACATTATTATATACACATGGAAAATTCTCGAGGGCTTAGTACCAAACTTGCACACAAAAATCACTCCGCACGAAAGCAAAAGACTCGGCAGGCGATGTAACATCCCCCCAATGAAGAGCAGGGGGGCCACTAGCACGTTGAGGACAACACAATAAGTGTGAGGGCCCAAGATTGTCTAACTGCCTCCCAGCATACATCAGGGATTACCAACAAGCCCCTGGCTGTCTTCAAGCAGGCACTGGACAGGCACCTCAAGTCGGTACCTGATCAGCCGGGCTGTGGTTCGTACGTTGGACTGCGGTGCCAGCAGTAAAAGCCTGGTTGATCAGGCTCTGGTCCAACAAGAGGCCTGGTCACAGACCGGGCCGCAAGGCGTTGACCCTGAATTCTCTCCAGATAGTCCAGATAGCAAAAGATGGGGTAATTAGTGTCCTGCCTGCACCTCAGAGTTCCCTAGTTCCTAGGATATCCCTTGAGTAATATATGCAGTAAGTAACACTAGCTTCCAGACTTGAACTTAAGAGACGACGCTGGTACATACCAACACAAAGGCGTCCGTCTGCTTTAGACCCACAGATAACTTCACTAACGTTTCCCCCAGAAAACTGGCCAGATACTGAGAGAAAGAAAGCCTAGTCTTACTGGATGGAGGCAGATTTCCACGGTACTTCAGGATCTCCTCCAGGGCCCCAGGACAGATGTTGGGTCACGTGGAGTCTACCTGGAGTCTACCTGGAGTCTACCTGGAGAGAATTCCAGGGGTCAACGCCCCCGCGGCCCGGTCCATGACCAGGCCTCCCATTGGACCAGAGCCTGATCAACCAGGCTGTTACTGCTGGCCGTACGCAGTCCAACGTACGAACCACAGCCCGGCTGATCCGGTACCGACTTGAGGTGCCTGTCCAGTGCCTGCTTGAAGACAGCCAGGGGCTTGTTGGTAATCCCCTGATGTATGCTGGGAGGCAGTTGAACAATCTTGGGCCTCTACACTTATTGTGTTGTCCTCAACGTGCAAGTGGCACCCCTGCTCTTCATTGGGGGGATGTTACATCGCCTGCCGAGTCTTTTGCTTTCGTACGGAGTGATTTTTGTGTGCAAGTTTGGTACTAAGCCCTCGAGAATTTTCCATGTGTATATAATAATGTATCTCTCCCGCCTGCGTTCTAGAGAGTACAGGTTTAGGAACTTCAAGCGTTCCCAGTAGTTGAAGTGGTTTATCGCACTTATGCGTGCGGTGAAGTTCTCTGCACATTTTCAAGGTCAGCATTTCACCCGCCTTGAAAGGTGCAGTTAGTGTGCAGCAATATTCCAGCCTAGATAGAACAAGCGATCTGTAAAGTGTCAACATGGGCTTGGCATCCCTGGTTTTGAAGGTTCTCATTATCCATCCTGTCATTTTTTGAGCAGATGCAATTGCTACATTGTTATGGTCCCTGAAGGTGAGATCCTCTGACATGATCACTCCCAGGTCTTTGACATTAGTTTTTCGCTCTATTTTTGGTGACATCCTCTGACATGATCACTCCCAGGTCTTTGACATTAGTTTTTCGCTCTATTGTGTGGTTGGAATTAGTTTTGTACTCCGATGATATTTTAATTTCTTCACGTTTTCCGTATCTGAGTAATTGAAATTTCTCATCATTGAACTTCATATTGTTTTCTGCAGCCCATTTAAAGATTTGGTTTATGTCTGCTTGGAGTCTTGCAGTGTCTTCAACGGTGGACACTGTCATACAGATTCGGGTGTCATCTGCAAAGGAAGACACAGCACTGTGGCTTATATCCCTGTCAATGTCTGATATGAGGATGAGGAATAGGATGGGAGCAAGTACTGTGCCTTGTGGAACAGAGCTTTTCACAGTAGCTGCCTCAGACTTTACTCTGTTGACTACTACTCTTTGTGTTCTACGTGTTTGGAAATTATAGATCCATCTACCAACTTTTCCTGTTATGCCTTTATCACGCATTTTGTGTGCTATTACACCATGGTCACACTTGTCAAAGGGTTTTGCAAAATCTGTGTATATAACATCTGCATTCTGTTTATCTTCTAGAGCATCCAGGACCTTGTCGTAGTGGTCCAGTAGTTGGGACAGACAGGAGCGGTCTGCTCTAAACCCATGCTGTCCTGGGTTGTGCAATTGATGGGTATCAAGATGGGTGGCGATCTTGCTTCTTAGAACCCTTTCAAAGATTTTTATGATATGGGATGTTAGCGCAATTGGTCTGTAGTTCTTTGCTATTGCTTTACTGCCCCCTTTGTGGAGCGGGGCTATGTCTGTTGTTTTTAGTAGCTGCGGACGATCCCAGTGTCCATGCTTCCTCTCCATAGGATGTTAAAAGCATGTGATAGGGGCTTCTTGCAGTTCTTGATGAACACGGAGTTCCATGAGTCTGGGCCTGGAGCGGAGTGCATGGGCATGTCATTTATTGCCTTTTCGAAGTCATTTGGCGTCGTGATGATGTCAGAAAGGCATGCGTCTGTCAAGTTCTGTGGCACTCTCATAAAAATCATTTAGGTTTTCGATTTTCAGTCTTGTTAGTGGCTCGCTAAAGACTGAGTCATACTGGGATTTAAGTAACTCACTCATTTCCTTGCTGTCATCTGTGTAGGACCCATCCGGTTTAAGTAGGGCCCAATACTGGTTGTTGTTCTCGACTTTAATTTTGCATAGGAAAAGAAATACTTAGGGTTTCTTTCAATTTCATTTATGGCTCTTAGTTCTTCCTGTGTCTCTTGATTCCTATAAGATTCCTTTAGTTTTAATTCGATGTTTGCTATTTCTCTGACTAGTGTCTCCCTACGTATTCCAGAGATATTGGCCTCCTGTAGCCGCTCCGTTATTCTGTGCCTTCGCCTGTATAGGGAGCGCCTCTCTCTTTCTAGTTTGCATCTTCTCCTTTTCCTTAAGGGAATTTGCCTTGAGCAAACCTCAAGTACCACAGAGTTAATTTGTTCTAGACATAGGTTGGGATCCGTGATGCTTAGGCAATCTTCCCAGTTTATATCATTTAAGACTTGGTTTACTTGGTCCCACCTTATGTTTGGGGGGTGGGGCTTGATCTCAGCACGTCTTGTTCTGTCGAAGTCTGGTCTGGTAAGGACGTAGGTCACGATTCGTGACCGCCACACTGCCTAGATTCAAGTGTGGGCTGCCAGTTGTCTCTAGCTAACATAACCTAATGCTTGCCTATTCAGGCCTATAACTACCTATATTAGGGTGCTAGAGCTACAGTATTAATATCTAACGTTGCCTTAATAATCCTACTATTAGTTTCGAACTGTACAAACTTTCCTAGGTGTATAGATGAATGGTTCAGAGAACCGACAAGTTATATATTAGACACATATGCAACATTTGGGTATCTTTATTGAGGAAACGTTTCGCCACACAGTGGCTTCATCAGTCCAATACAAAGTAGAAAGGTGTAAGAAGAGTTGGAGTTTTGAGGTAATCAGTCCCTCGGCCTGGAGTCGATGTGTTCAGTCCATCAATCTTGTAGAAATGACAGTATATGTCCGTAGAGGTGGCTTATATACTGTAGTTAGGTGAGGTGAAGCAGCAGGAGGCGGGGTCATAGTGGTACCATCCACTAGTCTAAGTAGATCTTCGTCCAAGGTTGGACAAGTGTTGAAGAATTCGTTTGTATTAAGATCCCAAGATGTTGCTGTGTCAGACACAGCAACATCTTGGGATCTTAATACAAACAATTCTTCAACACTTGTCCAACCTTTGGACGAGATCTGCTAGGCAGTGGATGTACCACCATGACCCCGCCTCTGCTCCTCACCTAACTACAGTATATAAGCCACCTCTACGGACATATACTGTCATTTTTCCTAGGTGTGCCTAGGTGGAATAATCTATCAATTAAATGTACATAATAGTTACCTTCGTTAGCTCAAATGTGCGTGTGTTTTGTTGGGTGTGTGGGTTTATAAACTCCGAGGGCCGATCCACGGTATGTTTAAGGCTTCCTAACGGCTCACTTACCCTGTGGAACTTTTAGTGACTAAAAAAGTTTCCACAGATCTTATAATCCGCATTTAAAAGGGATATTGCTCGATAATCAGTTATAGATGATGTTTCTCCTCGCTTCTGCACCAGTACCACTAGTCCTATGTGCTTATTCCCCTCCATGATGCATACCTCTTTCGTTTTATTAAACAGTTCAATCGGACAGTCTCTTAATGCATTCCAATTTCAAATGTAAAAATCACTTGGTATACCGTCTATACCAGGCGCCTTACCAACCTTCATCGCTTGAATCACTGCCCACACCTCTTCCTCATTTATCACCTCGTCCATTCCTTCTCTGTCATCCTTACTTATCCTAGGAATTATGCTCTCCAAGACAGCCTGCCTCGCCCACTCATTCCTCTCCCTCTCCTTAAAGTACTGCCCAAACCACTTATCAGCATAAACACTCATACTCTCCATTGACCGGAGGACTTGCCCCTTTTCATAACCTCCAATCTCATCATTTACTCACAACGACAAGATAGTCATGTCCTTCCTTCACTGCTGGAATTTATGGAGAACCGTAATGGATGGCCGGTTACCCCATAACACATCCTCTATCCCGCCTCTTATCCTGATTGCATCAAACCTTTCATTTTGCACTTCTTTCAAACGTTTCCTCACGCCCACCAACTCATCCAGATGCCTTTCTGCTCCCCTTTCGTTGTAATATTTCAACTGGCCCTGCAAGTAACGTTGCAATCCAAACCTATACTGTGTCTCCCTTCTCGCCTCCCTCCCATAATATTCCCGGATTCCCCATTTTGCCTGAATATACCACCATTCAGTGATGTCCTGAACCCTCTTCCCATCCTGCCACTTTACATCCCACCATTCAGCAAAATGTTCACTACTATCATTACCTTGCAACAACCTCACATTCATCTTCCAATAGCTAGAAAAAGTTTTCACAACACCCTGCCATTCTAACTCAACAAGCACTCCCCTATGATCAGAAAAACCTACATCCACACTCTGTACTTTCACTACATTTATAACCTTGGATATGTATATTCTGTCCAAACGGGCCTCATAACCTCTCCTCACAAAAGTGTGCTCAACCTGGTAACCATCACCCTGCACCACATCCACCACCCTTAATACATCCCGGAAAACCCCCAGTTCACATCCCTCACCCCTTGGCTCAACATCCTTTCTCCTTTTACGCAATTCCAATCGCCGGAAATGACAGTTATTAATGTTAAACCTCGCAGATGAAATACTAGCTCCTCACGAACAAATTCCTCTTTCGTTTTCCTACAATTTACTGCTGGCAAATAAACACCTATAAAGCAAACCTTGTTCTCACCCCAAAACCCTTCTTCTCTCACCACCCTACCCCCACCCCCCTCCTCACAGGTCAATAGACAGAAAGGGCTGGATTCTCGAACGCCTACAGCCACCCCACCCTTGAATTTTTCTGAGCTCCCTGCATACATCTGAAACCCATTCAATCGTAATTCACACCCCAAACGGAAATTATGCTCTTGTATAAAGCATAAATCAATGTTTAAATGCCTAAAAGTAACCTCTACCCATCTTCGTTGACCTCAGACTTGAGACCGTTAGCATTCATAGTAAGACACCTGAAGGTTGCATAGGTGGCTTTCCTCTGTGCCTCTGCAGTTTCTGTACACTTGCTTTTACAACACCTACTTTTCCAACTCTATCCCCGTTTCTATCACCTACCATGTCAGCGTACCTTTTACTCTCCTGTCCCACTTCCCTTCTCTGTACCCCTCCCTTGGCACCCTTTGCCACCTCAACCCAAGTCTTCTTAGACCTCTGAGCAGGCGTAAGGACATCTTCCCCTTCTGATCCACTTGGCCTCTTCCGAGAGCTCTCAGATGCCTCCAGATCCTCTTCCCCGTTATGGCGGTGCACCTCTACACCCACCACATGCACCGATAATGGAGAACTCTCTACCTCTTTCCCCATACACTGCCCTACAATGCTCTCCACAACCTCCATAGACTCTACATCACCTGCCAAGACGTCTGCTTGCAATGACCTTATATCCAATGGGCTGTCCAACAGCTTCTGAAGGTCCTTCAGGATTGGTACATCCAGACCCATATCCAACTCAGCAGGCCCTGTTGTCTCCACTCCTCTCTCAGGATCTTGACTCTCCACAGCCAGTGGTATAGTATAAACACGATCCTCCTCATCGTCCAAAATGTCTCTCCACTTTGCAGATGTTACTACGCCCACGTCCTCTTGACTCGTCACCACATCATCTACCTTCGTATCGTTGTCAGGTCGTCAATATGGCTGATGGGTCTTCCTGCGGTCACAATCCGGCATAGGTGACATACACCTGCGTGCAGAAGTCATCCATCACAACATAGGATGGTATTTGTCTCCTCAGGGTCATCTTTAACTTAAAGAAACCCTCTGGGAATCTGGCATAAATTCCCTGTGTCCATCGTCCAACGGAAGCCTCATGTATTACGCTATACTGTCCAAAGGTGTCCCTGATGTCCTGCTCTTCAGCCTCAAAAGGAACATTACATATCCTTATCCATGAGTAGTAGCTCAACACATCCTTCATACTCACGTCTACTCCGGGGTTGACCTCATACTGGTGATCTTGATGCCGCTCCACCACACGATCGTAAACACTGGTAGTTAACATCTTCACAAAGATTTTTGTGGCCCCATTCAATAATATGCCACATAATTTGTCGTGAAGAATCCCGTATGTGTCTCGAATAATGGCTGGTAAGAGCACATCTGCATTGTTTGGAAATATGGCACCTTTCAATAAATTCAGCAGGCATTTACTCCTCTCCACAATTTTGTGGAAAATAACACAAGTTCCACAAACGACCACCAGGGACTGCGCAGAAAACACCCTCTCGCTGTGAGAGCTGGGAGGGAACTGTGTAAACAGGAATAAATAAAGGGGATGTAAATACCGTTCTAAAAATATCTTGCCAAGACAGAACTCGCAGCAATGGTTTTAAGATGGAAAAATTCAGATTCAGGAAGGATATAGGAAAGCACTGGTTTGGTAATAGAGTTGTGGATGAGTGGAAGAAACTCCTGAGTACCGTCATAGAAGCTAAGACGTTGTGTATTTTTAAAAATAGGTTAGATAAATACATGAGTGGGTCTGAGTTAGACCTGACTAGCTTGTGCTAATAGGTCTGATGCCGTGATCCTTAAGTGAATGTGACCTCACCTGAGTAGGTGGGTCATTGGTTTAAGCTGGGAGGTGACTTGGACTTACCTCGCATGGGCCATTAGGCCTGCTGCAGTGTTCTTTCTTTCTAATGTTCTTATGTTCATATGACAGAGGCTCCATCGGAGGCCTAAGGAAGAGGCATAAAATAAAATTTAGCAAAAATTGGAAGAGTCATAGGCTTTATTCTACATCAAATACAACTATAATAACTAAAGAATTATCCATAGAGGCATTTTAATGGTGAGTGAAACAAGAAGATAACAGAACGAACATTTTTGAAACTTACAATAATTGACAGAGGAGACAATGTCGAGTCTTATGGAGCCACACCAAGAATTTATTAACTAATCACTCTAGCACATTACAGATGGCTCTGCTAAGAGCCGTTACAGATGACCATCTGCTAAGAGAACTGTAGCTAGTATATTGTTGTGAAGACGTCCGTAGGTGACAGTCTGTCGATGGACGCTTAAAAACTTGCAAAAACAGCAGTTTAAAGTCTTTATTATGTATCCATATCCATAGTACAGGCGGTGGACCAAAAATTAGTCACATAATGTATCAAGGGACCTGAACATTACAACGTACAGTCCAAGGACTGTAACTCAACAGTCTCAAAATGGGTCCATGAACTCTACCTCAACATTAGAGAGTCACATAATGGGTCCAGGGTATCTTCTCTTAGAATCACCGGACCAAGAAATGGCTATGGGCTCAGATATGTTGAGCCCAAGACTGCTGATTAGTTGTGCAGACTAGTTAGCAACGCCTCTAACTCGCATCCATCAACACTGCTTAACACAGTGTAAAGTCTTCTCTTTGCAAAGTGGCAAAGTGTTACTTATTCAGAAAAAAATCAGAGCAGAGTGGAGATCATCATCTACAGACCAGTGTCACTGCTGTCAGTCACTGGCAAGATCCTTGAGACAATAATCTCACAGCAGATAACAGTGTTTGTCCACTACCTCTCACTTTTTTTTGATCGTCAATATGGCTTCAAAAAAGGTAAATCTGCAGCTGATCTACTATTAAACCTCTCCACTCAGGGCCGGATTTATAAGGGGGCAAATGTCCCGGGCTCCCTGCCAGAGGGACCCCAGACGAAGGACTTCCTTTATAACAAAATGTAATAATAAAAAAAATAGTTTAATAAAAGGAAATAACAAATAAAGTGTGTGTGGGGGCAGGGTGCCCCCACGGTGGGGGGCACCCTTTTCATGTTGAGGGCCCCTGAAACCTAAAATGCCCCGGGCCCCCCAAAGTCTAAATCCGGCGCTGTCTCCACTAGGTGGCACCAGACACTGGATGAATCCAGGGTCAGCTGTGTAGTAGTCCGGGACATTGCTGGTGCTTTTGACCATGTATGGCACCAGGCACTCTTGATAAAACTGCAAACACTAAAAGTGCCAGACTCAACACTATACCTTCATAGTGATTACCTTCAAGATTGATCTCTAAGAGTAGTTCTCAATGGGACAGAGTCAGCAAGATAACACTGTTGGTGCAAGTGTTCCACAGGGAAGTGTAAGTAAGTTTATTCAGGTATACACAAATACATTTACATACATTATCATAAATAGCAGCATATGTGTAGAGAACCTAGGATAACCCAAAAAAGTCAGACAGAGTGACTTATTTCCATTGGGGTCCTTTTTATACTTTAATATTTTACATTGTAGGATATATATGTTATTATATTATAAAGGATATATGTATACTAGGAATAAGGTAAAAATAGTTATTTACATATACATGTGTGTTAGTTAAAAAATAAAAAAATCATTCTCCTCCCTTTCTGTCGCTACATTCATTAGGTACCTTTTGGTTCTCTTCTTGAACTGGCTCATGCTATGACTGGCTTTGACATGTGCAGGCAGTCTGATCCATTCCTTTATTGCTGTGCTTGGGCCATTGTTATGGAATGTCTACTTCAATGATATTCATCTCATCCCAGAATCACATGCACATGCAGACAACTGTACTCTGACATACACTTATCAAAGAGAGAAAATGCCACCTATTCTAAGTTACATCAATCACCAGTTTTCAGTTATATAAACTTGGGGGAAAACGACGGCAGGTCACATTAGCTGCTGAGAAAACACAAATGTTGACGGTCTATAGACACCATGATGGTCTCTAGACACCATGATGGTCTCTAGACACCATGATGGTCTCTAGACACCATGATGGTATGTATGTATAATGTTCACCAAGACTGGGGTCCTAGTGGTCTCTATACACCATGATCTCTAGACACCATGATGGTCTCTAGACACCATGATGGTCTCTAGACACCATGATGGTCTCTAGACACCATGATGGTATGTATATATAATGTTCACCAAGACCGTGGTCCTGGTGGTCTTTAGACACCATGATGGTATGTAGACACCATGATCTCTAGACACCATGATGGTCTCTAGACACCATGATCTCTAGACACCATGATGGTCTCTAGACACCATGATGGTCTCTAGACACCATGATGGTCTCTAGACACCATGATGTTCTCTAGACACCATGATGGTCTCTAGACACCATGATGGTCTCTAGACACCATGATGGTCTCTAGACACCATGATGGTCTCTAGACACCATGATGGTCTCTAGACACCATGATGGTCTCTAGACACCATGATGGTCTCTAGACACCAAGATGGTCTCTAGACACCATGATGGTCTCTAGACAACATGATGGTCTCTAGACAACATGATGGTCTCTAGATACCATTATGGTCTCTAGACACCATGATGATATGTATGTATTATTAATGTTCGCCAAGACCGGGGTCCTGGTGGTCTCTAGACACCATGATGGTATGTATGTATAATGTTCACCAAGACCAGGGTCCTGGCTCGGGTCTTAATCTTGTGATGACTGGTCTCTGGCTCCTGAAGGAGAAAGGGTTCTGCAATGTTGCAATGTATGTTGCTCAAACACTGTTCTGGACAGTTCATGTGGTGCGTCTCATACTATGATGGTAATGCTGGAGCAGAGGTAAGAATGAATAGGTGAGTGTTAGTACCCAAGGATGAAGTTGATATCATAGGGGTGAAATTTCACCTAAAACTATGAAAAACCACATTGTAAACTTTGTAAACAAAGCGGCCAGCACGCTTACAGAACTTCCACGTATCTCGCATATGCTCGACAGTAGAGGCTGCAAGATTCTGTACGAGGCACAACAAGGCTCACATCCTGAGTAAACTCTACTTTCTTGGACTCCATGTCATCACTGAAGGCTCTTGACTCATATAATGACTCTAACAGCATGCTCATTGGAGAAGCCAGGTTTAGATACTCAAAAATCCGGGACAAAGGAATTAATGTACAATTGCTGTGGATTCCATCACACATTGGATTACTCCTTCATGATAAAGTTGATATGTTAGCCAAGAAGAGCACCCAGGAGAATGTAGAATATAACTTTGGTATATCTGTGTCTAGCATTAGGAATAATATTAGGAGAGAAATAAATAATGAAAATGATTGCTATAGGAATGCAGTTAGAAGCCTGAGTAGATCTATAACCCACTATGATAACATGAACATAGATTATTATTATTATTATAATCAAATAGAAGCGCTAAACCACAGGGGTTATACAGCGCTGCATGAACATAGATAAGTATGTTTATGGAGCAACTTGCAATGTGAACAGACTGACTGATGTTGTAGTGACCAGGCTTAGGCTTGGCTACAAGTACGTCTGGCAGTTTGGGAGACACACAGATGATGATCAAACTAAATGCAAATTACGTGATCAGGCATATTTTCACTGTCTTGAACACTATGTGCTTAATTGTCCACTTATTGAGGAATATAGAGATAAACAGTATAATAACCTATGTGACATGTCAAGATATCTTATTAATGAAAATAAGATACCAGTTATACTAAGCAAATTTCCTAAATTTGCTTGTAACAGATAAGTGAAATATCACGGATCCCAACCTATGTCTAGAACAAATTAACTCTGTGGTACTTGAGGTTTGCTCAAGGCAAATTCCCTTAAGGAAAAGGAGGAGAAGATGCAAACTAGAAAGAGAGAGGCGCTCCCTATACAGGCGAAGGCACAGAATAACGGAGCGGCTACAGGAGACCAATATCTCTGAAATACGTAGGGAGACACTAGTCAGAGAAATAGCAAACATCGAATTAAAACTAAAGGAATCTTATAGGAATCAAGAGACACAGGAAGAACTAAGAGCAATAAATGAAATTGAAAGAAACCCTAAGTATTTCTTTTCCTATGCAAAATCAAAGTCGAGAACAACAACCAGCATTGGGCCCCTACTTAAACCGGATGGGTCCTACACAGATGACAGCAAGGAAATGAGTGAGTTACTTAAATCCCAGTATGACTCAGTCTTTAGCGAGCCACTAACCAGACTGAAAATCGAAAACCTAAATTATTTTTTTATGAGAGTGCCTACAGAACTTGACAGACGCATGCCTTTCTGACATCATCACGACGTCAAATGACTTCGAAAAGGCAATAAATGACATGCCCATGCACTCCGCTCCAGGCCCAGACTCATGGAACTCTGTGTTCATCAAGAACTGCAAGAAGCCCCTATCACATGCTTTTAACATCCTATGGAGAGGGAGCATGGACACTGGGATCGTCCCGCAGCTACTAAAAACAACAGACATAGCCCCGCTCCAAAAGGGGGCAGTAAAGCAATAGCAAAGAACTACAGACCAATTGCGCTAACGTCCCATATCATAAAAATCTTTGAAAGGGTTCTAAGAAGCAAGATCGCCACCCATCTTGATACCCATAAATTGCACAACCCAGGACAGCATGGGTTTAGAGCAGGCCGCTCCTGTCTATCCCAACTACTGGACCACTACGACAAGGTCCTGGATGCTCTAGAAGATAAACAGAATGCAGATGTTACATATACAGATTTTGCAAAAGCCTTTGACAAGTGTGACCATGGTGTAATAGCACACAAAATGCGTGATAAAGGCATAACAGGAAAAGTTGGTAGATGGATCTATAATTTCCTAACACGTAGAACACAAAGAGTAGTAGTCAACAGAGTAAAGTCTGAGGCAGCTACTGTGAAAAGCTCTGTTCCACAAGGCACAGTACTTGCTCCCATCCTATTCCTCATCCTCATATCAGACATTGACAGGGATATAAGCCACAGTGCTGTGTCTTCCTTTGCAGATGACACCCGAATCTGTATGACAGTGTCCACCGTTGAAGACACTGCAAGACTCCAAGCAGACATAAACCAAATCTTTAAATGGGCTGCAGAAAACAATATGAAGTTCAATGATGAGAAATTTCAATTACTCAGATACGGAAAACGTGAAGAAATTAAAATCTCATCGGAGTACAAAACTAATTCCAACCACACAATAGAGCGAAAAACTAATGTCAAAGACCTGGGAGTGATCATGTCAGAGGATCTCACCTTCAAGGACCATAACAATGTAGCAATTGCATCTGCTCGAAAAATGACAGGATGGATAATGAGAACCTTCAAAACCAGGGATGCCAAGCCCATGTTGACACTTTACAGATCGCTTGTTCTATCTAGGCTGGAATATTGCTGCACACTAACTGCGCCTTTCAAGGCGGGTGAAATGCTGACCTTGAAAATGTGCAGAGAACCTTCACCGCACGCATAAGTGCGATAAACCACCTCAACTACTGGGAACGCTTGAAGTTCCTAAACCTGTACTCTCTAGAACGCAGGCGGGAGAGATACATTATTATATACACATGGAAAATTCTCGAGGGCTTAGTACCAAACTTGCACACAAAAATCACTCCGTACGAAAGCAAAAGACTCGGCAGGCGATGTAACATCCCCCCAATGAAGACCAGGGGTGCCACTAGCACGTTGAGGGACAACACAATAAGTGTGAGGGGCCCAAGATTGTTTAACTGCCTCCCAGCATACATCAGGGGGATTACCAACAAGCCCCTGGCTGTCTTCAAGCAGGCACTGGATAGGCACCTCAAGTCGGTACCGGATCAGCCAGGCTGTGGTTCGTACGTTGGACTGCGTGCGGCCAGCAGTAACAGCCTGGTTGATCAGGCTCTGGTCCAACAGGAGGCCTGATCACAGACCGGGCCGCGGGGGCGTTGACCCCTGGAATTCTCTCCAGGTAGATATATAAATCCAAATGTACAATTGTTAACCCTTTTGGGGCCTAGTGCCTAGGCCTTTTGTGTATCTATATGCTCTTGCGCTACCGTCCACAGGATGGATATGGGGTGCACAATAAACTAGCCACTTCGGTGGCAAAATCTAAATCTTTGCCCTCCGTCTCATCTACGACTTCTTGACAGAATAGAGATCAGAGCAAGACGGCTCAACTCTCGCCTAGACCCTAGGGGGCTCTGGTGGTCTGGTGGCTAAAGCTCTCGCTTCACACAGCGACGGCCTGGGTTCGATTCCCAAGCTGGGCAGAAACATTGGGCGTGTTTCTTTACACCTGTTGTCTATGTTCCCCATCAGTAAAATGGGTACCTGGGTGTTAGTCGACTGGTGTGAGTCGCATCCTAGGACACTGACCTAATCTGCCCGAAATGCTCAGCATAACAAGGGACTTTCTATATAGTAGTATGTCATTGATGTCAGCTAGGCCTGTATACCATGTACATGTAGTAAATAAAGATATTATTATTATGTAGACCCTTCAACACAGAAGGGATATGGGTGGCCTTACTGTTATGTACCTGGAGCATACATGGAGAGAGTTCCAGGGGTCCATGCCCCTGCGGCCCGGTCTGTGACCAGGCCTCATGTTGGATCAGAGCCTAATCAACCAGGCTGTTACTGCTGGCCGCACGCAGTCCAACGTACGAACCACAGCCTGGCTTGTCAGGTACCGACTTTAGGGGCCTGTCCAGTGCCTGTTTGAAGACAGCCAGGAGTCTATTGGTAATCCTCCTTATGTATGCTGGGAGGCAGTTGAACAGTCTTGGTGCCCCTGACACTTATTGTGTTGTCTCTCAACGTGATAGTGGCACCCCTGCTTTTCATTGGGGGGATGTTACATCGTCTGCAGAGTCTTTTGCTTTTGTAGGGAGTAACTCTGGTGTGCAAGTTTGGTACTAATCCCTCTATTATTATTATAATCAAATAGAAGCGCTAAACCACAGGGGTCATACAGCGCTGCGCTAATCCCTCTAGGATTTTCCAAATGTATATAATAATGTATCTCTCCCTTCTGCGTTCTAGGGAGTACAGGTTTAGTAACTTCAAGCGTTCCCAGTAATTGAGGGGGTTTATCGCAGTTATGCATGCCGTGAAGGTTCTCCGCACATTTTCTAGGTCAGCAATTTCACCTGCCTTGAAAGGTGCAGTTAGTGTGCAGCAATATTCCAGCCTAGATAGAACAAGTGACATGGAAAGTGTCAACATGGGCTTGGCATACCTGATTTTGAAGGTTCTCATTATCAATCCTGTCATTTTTTTAGCATATGCGATTGCTACAGTGTTATGGTCCTTGAAGGTGAGATCCTCTTGTCACTCCCAGGTCTTTGACATTAGTTTTTCCTCTATTGTGTGTTTGGAATTTGTTTTATACTCCGATGAGATTTTAATTTCCTCATGTTTTCTATATGGGAGTAATTGAAATTTCTCATCATTGAACTTCAAACTGTTATTTGCAGCCCATTTAAAGATTTGGTTTATGTCTGCTTGGAGTCTTGCAGTGTCTTCAACGGTGGACACTGTCATACAGATTCCGGTGTCATCTGCAAAGGAAGACACGGCACTGTGGCTTACATCCCTGTCTATGTCTGATATGAGGATGAGGAACAGGATGGGAGCGAGTACTGTTCCTTGTGGAACAGAGCTTTTCACTGTAGCCGCCTCAGACTTTACTCTGTTGACTACTACTCTTTGAGTTCTACTTGTTAGAACATTATAGATCCATCTACCAACATTTCCTGTTATTCCTTCATCACGCATTTTGTGTGCTATTACACCATGGTCACACTTGTAAAAGGCTTTTGCAAGGTCTGTGTATATAACATCTGCGTTTTGTTTGTCTTCTAGAGCATCCAGAACCTTGTCGTAGTGGTCCAGTAGTTGGGACAGACAGGAGCGACCTGCTCTAAACCATGGTGCCCTGGGTTGTTTAATTGATGGGTATCTAGATGAGTGGCGATCTTGCTTCTTAGAACCCTTTCAAAGATTTTTATATGGGACGTTAGCGCTATTGGTCTGTAGTTCTTAGCTATTGCTTTACTGCTCCCTTTGTGGAGTGGGGCTATGTCTGTTGTTTTTAGTAACTGCGGGACGACCCCAGTGTCCATGCTCCGTCTCCATAGGATGTTAAAAGCATGTGATAGCCCCTATCACGTGCTTTTAACATTGGTAATCCCCCTTATGTATGCTGGGAGACAGTTGAACAGTCTTGGACCCCTGACACTTATTATGTTGTCTTTCAATGTGCTAGTGGCACCCCTGCTTTTCATTTGGGGGATGTTACATCGTCTGCAGAGTCTTTTGCTTTCGTAGGGAGTGACTCTCGTGTGTAAGTTTGATTGTATACACTTGGAAAATTTTAGAGGGATTAGCAACAAACTTGCACACAAAACTCTCTCCCTAGCCGAGCTGTGGTTCGTACGTCAGTTTGCATGCAGCCAACAGTAACAGCCTGGTTGATCAGGCCCTGATCCACCATAAGGCCTGGTCACAGACAGGGCCGCAAGAGCGTTGATCCCGGAACCCTCTCCAGGAATACTCCCTATGAAAGCAAAAGACTCGGCAGACGATGCAACATCCCCCCGGTTGAAAAGCAGGTGTGCTACTAGCACGATTTAATACAACACAATAAGTGTCAGGGGCCCAAGACTGTTTAACCGCCTCCCAGCATACATAAGGGGGATTACCAATAGACCCCTGGCTGTCTTCAAGCAGGCACTGAACAGGCACCTAAAGTCAGTACCTGACCAGCCGGGCTGTTGTTCATATGTCGGTTTGTGTGTGGCCGACAGTAACAGCCTAGTTGATCAGGCCCTGATCCACCATGAGGCCTGGTCACAGATTGGGCTGCAGGGGCGTTGACCCCTGGAACCCTCTCCAGGCATCCAGGTACAAGCACAATTATCATAGTGTAAATTACCCACCAGGATAACCCAAAATTGTCAGGCAAAGTGACTTATTTCCATTTAAGTTCAACTCTTGTTACTTATTTTTATTCTCTTCTTCTTCTTGTTGATTCCCTGGTGCTCTCTCAGCCCGGGTCTCTCTTGGCCCGGGTCTTTTCCAGATGGTGACCCTCCTTTGACTCTTATTTGTATTTTTCTTGGTTTTGAGTTGTTACATTTTGTAGTTAAATGGACTTGAGTTGACTTATGTTTATTAAAGTATTTTTCTAAGTCCTCACTATT
>WNWK01036809.1:0-18919 GCA_009830355.1 Cherax destructor
ATTTGCTGGTTTAAGGTGAACTTGGTGCAGAGATTTAAAAGTTCATGCATGTGTGAATTTTCATCTGAGCTGCCTCCTGGTGTTATCTCTGCTACCACATTGTTTGCAATGTTCCTCCATTTTAGGTGCCTGAGGTTGAAATCCCCCAGTAGCAAGATGTTGGGGGCAGGAGCTGGAAGATTTTCCAGACAGTGGTCAATTTTCAGAAGCTGTTCCTGGAACAGCATCCGGGGGCTTGTAGACAACCACGATGACCAGGTTTTGATTCTCGACCTTTATTGCTAATACTTCAACTACATAATTTGAGGCATTTAGTAGTTCTGAACATATCAGTGACTCTGTGATATACAGGCCAACCCCCCCTTTTTGCCTGTTCACTCTGTCACACCTGTATAGGTTGTAGCCCGGGATCCATATTTCATTGTCCAAGTGATCTCTTATGTGGGTCTCTGTGAAAGCCGCAAACATAGCATTTGACTCTGTAAGCAGTCCACGAATGTAAGGTACCTTTTTGTTTGTTGCTGGCTTTAGACCCTGTATATTAGCAAAGATGAATGTAGTTGGATTTGTGGTATTGGTGGTATGGATGGGGGGTCTTTTTTTCCTGGCTCTAATATCTGTTGTAATGGAGTGGAGGCCACTGACTGTGATTCTACTCCAGAAATGATTGCAGTTGGTGTACAATTTCTGTCATTTCCTGCCAGCTTTTTTTCCTTAATGGCACTAAAAAACCTCTCTCTCCGGAGTGGCTGTGGCTACCCTGATTTTGCCATGGTCTGGATGTTCTGTGTCGCCTCGTACCCTTTAAGTGGTATGCCTGGCAATATAAGTTGTAGCACTGTCTTTCCTGAATTGATGTGTGGCACATTTCAGGGTGGAAAAACTTACAGGACGGGAGGTTGCATTTGCCTGTTTTCATATGGGAAAGGCATTTTCTGGGGTGATCATAATTGCATGTCCCATCTGATTTCCCAGATTTTCCATGCCTGCAGATAGCAAGTGCATAATATTCACATAGGCCTGGTTTCCGTTTGCCCTGGTTTTTTGTGACTGTGTTCCCCATTGGTGGGTGTGTTCCTGTCTCGTGTCTGCCTTCGTTACTAGTGCTAACAATGGAGCCTTCAACTGTTTCCGGTAATTTATCTTCAGTATTTCCCTGGGCATCCCCTTGTTTACTATCTACCGTGGTATTGCTAGTTTGTAACACTGTTTTGTGTGTGTCCTTGTCTATACCTGTTTCCCCATCATTTATTTCACTAGAGCTACTGTCCCTCTTCAGGTCACCATCATTTATTTCTCCATTTTTAAATTTACTGGCTACCATTTCAACATCTGTACCAGGGGCGGTAGCACCATCTGGCCCTGATTTTTTACTTTCCTAACTGTTATAGAAAGCTGTCATGTTTTTTATGAAGTCCGATTTGGTGTTGTTATCTTTTAATATCGATGTGATTTTATTCCACAGTTCGGTCTCATTTGGACATACCCAAAAACACTTCCCTTGTTTAATATCTCGGGTAGTAGAGTCTTGAATGTCTACACAAGGGGCGTGGCAGCATTTACCACAAAAGTTGCATGTAATCCATGCAGAGGAACGTTTGCTTGTTTGTTTGCATACTAATACTAGAGTGCAGTATCAGAGAAAAAGTTGGAAAATGCAATTTTTGTTTTTTCTAAAGAGGTGAATTATTTTTGTGTTGCAGAGGTCTGAGCTTTGTTCAGAGATCTGCAACACAATTGTCCTCAACGATTTGTTAAGTTAAACCATGAATTAAGGAAAGATCCTGGACTTCACATTACGAAAGCAGATAAAGCAAATGCGATAGTAATTATGGACAAGGTAGATTATAGGAAAAAAATAACATATTATTAGAAGACAGGGAAACTGACGTGCCCCTTAACATTCAGATTCGATTCAGGCACGGGGATCAAGAGCTCTTTACTTGCATCATGACAAAATAATTCACTATTGTAAAATGAAACTATGCCATTTCGCGATTAAACGTTGCAAAATGGCACCTACAAATTCCATTAAATATTTCAACCTTCTTCTAAGTAGGATTCATAAGTGTTGAAAATCTTAACGATCAGAAGAGTTGTCACATAGAAACAAAATTTTGGATTGATCTATATAACATTGTGCAAAAAGCAGCCATGTACGTAAATAGCCCAATGAATCTTGCCCAATATACATTACACGAGGATTGAAATTTTTAAATTAATCGAGTAAGGCGTTCTCTAGTAATAAACAAAAAATTGCCGAAAAGTAAGGAAAAAAAAAATGTTGCTAAGAACGTGTCGCCGAAAATAGAAAAGTTCCCCTCGTTCAACTTGACGACGCCAATTTTTCAATTTTTCAGGTTTCCCGTTTTTCATTTACATCCTATTTAAAATTCTATACAATCCTGTTAGAAAAAAAATATTTATTTTTTATTTTATTTTGAATCCAATTTGATAAAATTGGCAAAAATATGGAAAACTGGCACCCACACAGCCCAAAATTAAACCAAAAATACTTTCATTTAAGATACCCGATCTGTAGAGAATACCTCTACAGATCGGTTTCAACCACTTAATGAAGTGGTTGAAACCGATCTGTAGAGGTATTCTCTAGTTAATACATTGCAAACAATTTGCTTAATAATTTTGACAAATTGAAATTTACACAACTCAAAGTGAGCGACGAGTTTTGTTGTAATAAAGTCCACGAATAGAAAGAAATTGAAGTCGGTCAGAAGAGTCATTCTCCAGTAACTGATTCCATTCCTACGATTCCTAGTTTTGAAAAACAAAATTCAGTAAAATTCCAGATTTGCACCAACTCAGACTAAATTTATGTGGTATTATTTTTTTTTATAGAAAACATCGTTAAATATATTTTGATGCCAATCAGAAAAAAACATCTGTTAATTACTGAATAAAAAAATCGCTAGTTAATAAGATTGGCAAACTGGGACTTATTAAACCCAATAGCAGCGTGAATCTTGTGTTCAGGTAACCACACCAGTGGTGAAAATTTGAAGGCAATTCGACGAGACATTCTGCAGTTTTGAAAGTTATCTGAGTCATTGCACTGAGCTTCAACATGGTCTCCAACTATTTAAGTCTCCTGTACGTTCTTGTTTCACGAAACAAGCGAAAGTATATACAAAGAAATATCTCAGCCACGTTGGCATCTGTTGACGAGTGTAGCTTAACTGTCTAGAATCAGGAATAATATTAGAAGAGAAATATGTAATGTAAGGGTTGGTCATTGGTATGGAGTGAGAAGAATGAGCAGATCTGTCACTTTGATAAATACACTGGTCAACAGCCAAAATGCTTCCGAGACCAGAATAGCAATTTCCAACTAATTTTAGGTCATTGATAATGAATATCATGGTTAAAATTGTTTGTTAGTTCTACTTTTCATTTAACACCTGTGTGTCACAACTGGTTCCAGCAGGCTTGCGGCAGTGTGTTTCTTCGTAATGGAAGGTGATTTAGTGGCTGCAAAAATATTAATATGGTGTTATGGAAGCACTTGGCATCGACTACGAACACAGTCACTGGAGGCTGTTCATAGATTCATCAAAAACGAGTCTGAAAGTTGTCTTGCTGCATAACGGCAATAGTAAACCATCAGGTCCTGTGGGCTATGCAACACATATGAAAGAAACTTATGAGAATATAAAGCATATGTTGCAATGCATGAAATATGATGAACATCAATGGCAGCTCTGTGGTGACTTAAAGGTTGTTGCTCTTGTAATGGTCTTGCAGGGCGGATACACCAAGTACTGCTGCTTTCTATGTGAATGGGACAGCCGTGCAAGAGGTTGCCACTACATCAGGAGAGACTGGCCACCTCGTCAATCATTGTTCAACATCCACCTCTCATTGAACCAAACAAAATTTGCTACCACCACTACACATAAAACTGGGGCTCATGAAAACCTAAGAATTTGGTCCTCAAATTCGAGAGCTTGTTAAAGATGGTGACTTTGAATCAGACCTTCATGGGGAGGAGAAAGTTGCTTGGGAAGCATTCAAGTTAGTGGCGAAGGGATTTCTCGGAAACAGAAGGGAAGGGAACATTGAAGAATTGATGGTAAACCTCATCAAGGCTTACAAGAACATGGGATGTAACATGTCACTTAAAATCCACTTTTTGGACTCATTTAGGCATTTTTCCAGCGAACTGTGAGGCAGTTAGTGACGAACATGGTGAAAGGTTTCACCAAGATATTTCAACCTTGACAAAATGGTACCAGGGCAAATGGGGCACGATAATGCTTGCAGACTATTGCTGGACATTGGCAAGAGATGATTCTTCAGCCCACTATAAGCGTCAAGCAAAAAGGCAGAGAGCAGGTACGGATTAGAGTTTAAAACATACTGACACATATTGTACGTTATAATAAAATAATGGTGATATTTAGATTCAGGACATGAAAATACATAAGAATTAACTAATCTCATTTAAGAAACATATAACTTTTCAAAACCCACCCGTGGTATGGATTGTTGACCATTGAACATGAACTTAGATAAGCATATCTGCGGTACAACTTGTAATGTGAACATAGTGAATGATATAGTAGCCAGGCTTAACCTTGGTTACAAATACTTCTTGCAGTTTGGAAGACGCACAGATGATGATCAAACTGAATGTAAAGTATGCGGTTAGCATAAAGATTACTTTCAAGAACACTATGTTCTTTATTGTTCTTTTATTGAGTAACGTAGAGCTAGAGACAGAATTTACCATCTCGAAAACCTTGTTGGTTGTTGTTAATGAATCCACTCCTTTCCTGGTGATTCAATACTAATAATCTTCATGACTTATACACTAAGCGTGATACGGACACTGATATGTAATTCAATGTCAGCTCTCTGTCCCCTTCTTTGAATGTTGTCACCAGATTCGCTGTTTTCCAGAGCTCTGGAAGCTGACCTGTTTCAGTCAGTTTCTTAAATATTGCTACAAGTGCTTCAATGCAGTTCCCTTGTTGCCTCTCACAAAACCCAGAGGCACAGATGAAGACATTCTCTTTACTCCCATTGCCTTTGAGGTACCTAGTTCACTCAGTATTTTCTTCACCTTTCCTCTCATATTATATATATATATATATATATATATATATATATATATATATATATATAATCAAGAGGAGCCTCACAACAGCCGGATGCCCAGCAGTAAGGGAGCCACCCCAGCTATGCAGATCTGATGGCAGCCAAAAGCGTCCAGATGGTATCACCCTTCAAGCCTGGACAGACGGCAAGCAGGTGGTGTGGGACTACACATGTGCATCTACCTTGGCTGATACCTATCTCCAATACACCAGGAAGGAAGGAGGGGCAGCTGCCACCTTCAGGGAGTCCCAAAAGTCGAGAAAATATGGAGAACTTGCCCATCATTATATGTTTGTTCCCATAGGTTCAGAGACCCTTGGCTCATGGGGAAAGAGTGCATCTAAGTTCTTCAAGGAGCTGGGCAAAAGACTCAACAGGGTAACTAGGGATCCCAGGGAAGCTAGTTTTCTGTTCCAGCGACTCAGCGCTGCTGTTCAGAGGGGTAATGAATGCTGTATTCTGGGCACGCGCCCCAGCTCGGAGGAGCTGGATGAGATTTTCGCATTATAATCAGTGACAAACATGTAACAATATGTACTAGACATGTATCTCTTTCACCTCATGTACTGTATATGCCATCTTTATATCAACAATGTATCTCTTAAATCTTTTGTACCATATTATGTAATAAAATATACCTATTGATAAAAAAAAAAGATGGGGTGGTAGGGGAAGTGGAATATTCAAATGGTTAGTCGTAGTGTTGTTATTGATCAATACCACTCGTTCATGGGTACAATAATATAAAATACTGCTCGTTGGGTTAGTACACCAAACAGGGAGTAGAATGAAATTAGCTCAGATGCATTCACACCACCGTATGTTCTCGGATGACGGGTACAACATCTAGCTTGGCTGGATGCGTCATTCTTGAGAATTGTGTGGTCCCGTGGACTAGAACATCCTCTGTCTTTCACGCACCATGAAGCGGGCCAAAGCAGCATGGGTTCGACTCCTTGGCTAGTCGCAGTGTTGTTATTGATATATATATTCTCCATGGGGAAGTGGAACAGAATTCTGTAGTTACAACTAAAAAATGATCTGATATACCTGTTGCCCCTCTATAAACATGTACATCCTGAAGTCTACCCATCAGTCTTTTATCTACTAATACATAGTCCAACAAGCTACTGTCATTACGCCCTATATCACATCCTGTATACTTATTTATCCTTTTTTTTTTTCTTAAAATATGTATTACCTAATACTAAACCCCTTTTTATACAAAGTTCAATCAAAGGTTCCCCATTATCATTTATACCTGACACCCAAAATTTACCTGCCCCACCCTCTCTAACATTTCACCCACTTTAGCATTTAGCTCCCCTACAACAAGTACTCTCTCACTTGGTTCAAAAGTTCCCAAAACCTCTCTCTCTCTCTCTCCTCTACACTCCTCTCTTCTCCTGGTGTATGCACACTTATTACAACTCACTTTTTGCATCCGACCCTTATTTTAATCTGCATAATCCTTGAATTTATACATTTATATTCGCTCTCTAATTTCCATAACTGATCCTTCAACATTATTGCTACCCCTTCCTTAGCTCTAACTCTCTCAGATACTCCCGACTTAATCCCATTTATTTTTCCACAATGAAAATCCCCTACCCCCTTCAGCTTTGTTTTGCTTAGAGCTATGACATCCAACCTCTTGTTATTCATAACATTGGCAATCATCACTTATCATCTGCACTACATCCATGCACATTCAAACATCCCAGCTTTATAAAAAAAAAAATATTCTTATTTTTAATAATTAATACAGGGAGGATAAGATGATCGGCAAGTACAGAGACATGAGCCAACAGTTTCAATTTGTTCCAGTGGGATTATGGGAGAAGAAACGCCACAGGCTTCCGACACCACCAGGGACCCGAGGGCAGCCACTTTCATGTTCTAGCACCTCAGCTTGACCATGCGTGCTGCATTTTGGGCTCGCATCCGGCCTCGGAAGAGCTGGAGGAGATTCATAGTCTTTGATATATTGTACAAATGTACTTATGTTTGTATCTTTTTTGTCAATGTATTCTGTCTATAAATAAAGTTTACAGAGAATATAGAATATAGAGGGTGGAAGAAGAAGAAAATATTCAAACAGCTTTCTCTAAAGTACTTTTATTCTCTTCTCTGAGGATGAGGGTCCCCAGTACAGTTCTAGAGGTGGTACCTTCCTACATATGTGACGGGAGACAAAGACCCAGAGTTGACGCAGGGAAGGTCCCAACCTCTCACTACACACTGTACGGTTGTGACGGTAGACAGAGAACCAGGGTTGACGCAGGGAAGGTCCCAACCTCTCACTACACACTGTACGGTTGTGACGGTAGACAGAGAACCAGGGTTGACGCAGGGAAGGTCCCAACCTCTCACTACACACTATGTTGTAATGCTCGCCCTCAAGTATTTCAACTCCCCTTTTTTCCCTCTGAACATGTATATAACTGTGCATTTGTCTACTGTATGTGTAGGTGGATACATGAGAGTTCCTGGGTGGTGGGGTGACGGGATCCTAGTGTGATGCTGGTGACGGGATCCTAGTGTGATGCTGGTGACGGGATCCTAGTGTGATGCTGGTGACGGGATCCTTGTGTGATGCTGGTGACGGGATCCTAGTGTGATGCTGGTGACGGGCTCCTAGTGTGATGCTGGTGACGGGATCCTAGTGTGATGCTGGTGACGGGATCCTAGTGTGATGCTGGTGACGGGATCCTAGTGCAAGAAACTATACTCATTCACCATTCCCTAGGATTGAGAATGATTGCCTCCCATTCCCTAGGTGCTACGTGACCCCTACGAGCTTAGCGCTATCCAATATAATAAATATATAATAACAGCAATAACAATAATAATAATAATAATGCGTAACAGTATGTGCTGGTGCACCACACATTCCCTTATGTCACAAGTAAGTTTTGGTCTGATTATTTATCAATGTTTAAGTGTGAGGAGAGAGGACAAGACTTCTTCAGGTAAAAGGCCTTCACAATTTTGTTGCTGTTACTTATTATCACTTTCAGAGAATATTATTATGTAATAAAATATACTTATTGGTAAAAAAAAAAAGAATGAAAAGATGGGGTGGTAGGAGAAGTGGAATATTCAAATGGCTTTAGGAAGAAATCCAAATATTCTTCTTTGAAGCCTTTTTATCCATCTTCAGTAATCACAAGACTAGGAAGGACCTGTGTAGCATTATGCACAGAACCATCATGCATGCAACTAGTCCCATCAATCTTGCACAAGATACATTACACAAGTGTTGAAATTTTGAAACCAGTCGAATGAGACGTTCTTGAGTAATAAATGAAATTTTGTGAAGCAGTAATTCAAAATATTGCAGGAAATTTTAGGAAAAATAGGAGTCTCCCAAGTTGAAATTAAAAACGCCATAAATCTGTGGGGTTATATTTTTTTTCCTGTTTCATTTTCACATTTACATTCTGATGTATTTAAAATTATCTTCAGTCCTAAAAGAAAAAAAAAATATTGATTTTTTTAAAAACGTCATTTGATAATATTTAAAAAAAATTCTCATCGGCACCCACGCCGCTAAAAAATAATGTAAAATACTTCTTAAGATACACCAGCATTTATGGTTTGAAGCCGATCAGCAGAGGCATTTACTAATTATTACATGGGAAACAATTTGCTTAATAAAATTGGCAAATTTCATTGCCCAAAAAGAGAGAAACTGTGCTTTAATAAAGCCCACCTATGGTAAAAGTTTGAAGCCAATAAGAAAAAAGAGAAATTCTTCAATAATTGTTCTGATTTCAACAATTTAAAGTTTTTTTTTTTTAAGTATTACAGTAAAATTTTGAATTCGTAGCTTGAAGCCAATCAAAAGAAGTTAGTGAATGAAATATTATCAATATTTATTCAATAAAATTGACAAACTGGGACATATGGCACTCAATGGTAGCGTGAGCCTTGTGTTCAGGACACCACGCCATTAGTGAATATTTGAAGCCTACCAGCTAAGTAATTCTCCAATTAAAAAACACAGATTAGATCGATTTAAAGCTTTTTACTATTTTACTACATAAATAAATTTTCCTACAGGCAAACGAAACTCTCCTGGCTATAATATACATCAGCTATTAAATCTTGAAGACGTTTAGAAGGGTTCATCTCAAATTTGTTTAACTTTATATAACAGGAATACAAATTTCACACTATTTTACGCACCAAGTGGTTGAATCTGCACCTGTTAATTTGAATTTCACTCTCCGCCGTCCTCTTATGATTTGGCTTCCTTTCTGAAGGTTCGAAGCTCCGCCACTGAAGGTTCGAAGCTCCGCCACTGAAGGTTTGAAGCTCCGCCACTGAAGGTTCGAAGCTCCGCCACTGAAGGTTCGAAGCTCCGCCACTGAAGGTTCGAAGCTCCGCCACTGAAGGTTCGAAGCTCCGCCACTGAAGGTTCGAAGCTCCGCCACTGAAGGTTCGAAGCTCCGCCACTGAAGGTTCGAAGCTCCGCCACTGAAGGTTCGAAGCTCCGCCACTGAAGGTTCGAAGCTCCGCCACTGAAGGTTCGAAGCTCCGCCACTGAAGTTTCGAAGCTCCGCCACTGAAGGTTTGAAGCTCCGCCACTGAAGGTTTGAAGCTCCGCCACTGAACGTTCGAAGCTCTGCTACTGAAGGTTTGAAGCTCCGCCACTGAAGGTTCGAAGCTCCGCCACTGAAGGTTCGACCGCTGAGTTTCAGCTCCGCCACTGAACGTTTGAGCTCCGCCACTGAACGTTTGAAGCTCCGCCACTGAACGTTTGAAGCTCCCCCACTGAAGATTTGAAGCTCCGCTACTGAAGGTTCGAAGCTCTGCTACTGAAGGTTCGAAGCTCCGCCACTGAAGGTTCGAAGCTCCGCTACTGAAGGTTTGAAGCTCTGCCACTGAAGGTTTGAAGCTCCGCCACTGAAGGTTCGAAGCTCCGCTACTGAAGGTTTGAAGCTCCGCCACTGAAGGTTTGAAGCTCCGCCACTGAAAGTTCGAAGCTCCGCCACTGAAGGTTCGAAGCTCTGTCACTGAAGGTTTGAAGCTCCGCCACTGAAAGTTCGAAGCTCCGCCACTGAAGGTTAAGCCTCGCACGAAGGTTTGAAGCTCCACTGAAGGTTTGAAGCTCCGCCACTGAAGGTTCGAAGCTCCGCTACTGAAGGTTTGAAGCTCCGCTACTGAAGGTTTGAAGCTCCACCACTGAAGGTTGAAGCTCCGCTACTGAAGGTTTGAAGCTCCGCTACTGAAGGTTTGAAGCTCCGCCACTGAAGGTTTGAAGCTCCGCTACTGAAGGTTTGAAGCTCCGCTACTGAAGGTTTGAAGCTCCGCCACTGAAGGTTTGAAGCTCCGCCACTGAAGGTTCGAAGCTCCGCTACTGAAGGTTTGAAGCTCCGCTACTGAAGGTTTGAAGCTCCGCCACTGAAGGTTTGAAGCTCCGCTACTGAAGGTTTGAAGCTCCGCCACTGAAGGTTTGAAGCTCCGCTACTGAAGGTTGAAGCTCCGCCACTGAAGGTTCTGAAGCTCTGCTACTGAAGGTTTGAAGCTCCGCCACTGAAGGTTTGAAGCTCCGCCACTGAAGGTTCAAAGCTCCGCTACTGAAGGTTTGAAGCTCTGCTACTGAAGGTTTGAAGCTCCGCCACTGAAGGTTTGAAGCTCCGCCACTGAAGGTTCGAAGCTCCGCCACTGAAGGTTCGAAGCTCCGCCACTGAAGGTTTGAAGCTCCACCACTGAAGGATATTGAAGCTCGCCACAGGAAGTCTCGAAGTCTCCAGACCACTGTCAAGAGTTCGAACAGCATCACTCACACGATCACTCTACACAGATCACTCTACACAGATCACTTACACAGTATCTCGACTCTTACACAGATACTTGAACAGATCACTTTCACAGATCCTCTACACATTCACTCTACACAGATCACTCTACACAGATCACTCTACACAGATCACTCTACACAGATCACTCTACACAGATCACTCTACACAGATCACTCTACACAGATCACTCTACACAGATCACTCTACACAGATCACTCTACACAGATCACTCTACACAGATCACTTTACACAGATCACTCTACACAGATCACTCTACACAGATCACTTTACACAGATCACTCTACACAGATCACTCTACACAGATCACTCTACACAGATCACTCTACACGGATCACTATACACAGATCACTCTACACAGATCACTCTACACGGATCACTATACACAGATCACTCTACACGGATCACTCTACACAGATCACTCTACACAGATCACTCTACACAGATCACTCTACATGATCACTATACACAGACACTAGCACAGCATCTACACTAGATCACATGTACAGGATCACTGAACACAGTCACTTACGATACTGGAGCACAATACTCGTACATGGACACATCACCTACACTGATGCACAGTACTAGCGTACTGGAGCACAGTACTAGTGTACTGGAGCACAGCTGCCGATCATATTCATGTCACAATAAATGTAACAGAACAGTACATAGTTTACTAGCACAGTACTGGTGATACTGCCAGTCACAAGTGACTAAGCGTACTGGAGCCAGAAGTGTACACCCGCCAGATGGCAATCACTACACAACATGATAACAAATAACATCATAGTACCATGGTGTACAACTCACTCAACAATGACCATGGTGTACAACTCACTGCCAAGTTACCAGGTGTACACACTCACAGATCAAGACCCAATGATAACTTAATAACAGACATAGTACCATGGTGTACAACTCACTCGCACAAGAACCATGGTGTACAACTCACTAGCACAAGTACCATGGTGTACAACTCACTAGCACAAGAACCATGGTGTACAACTCACTAGCACAAGTACCATGGTGTACAACTCACTAGCACAAGAACCATGGTGTACAACTCACTAGCACAAGTACCATGGTGTACAACTCACTAGCACAAGTACCATGATGTACAACTCACTAGCACAAGTACCATGGTGTACAACTCACTAGCACAAGTACCATGATGTTCAACTCACTAGCACAAGTACCATGATGTTCAACTCACTAGCACAAGTACCATGGTGTACAACTCACTAGCACAAGAACCATGGTGTACAACTCACTAGCACAAGTACCATGATGTTCAACTCACTAGCACAAGTACCATGGTGTACAACTCACTAGCACAAGAACCATGGTGTACAACTCACTAGCACAAGAACCATGGTGTACAACTCACTAGCACAAGTACCATGGTGTACAACTCACTAGCACAAGTACCATGGTGTACAACTCACTAGCACAAGTACCATGATGTTCAACTCACTAGCACAAGTACCATGGTGTACAACTCACTAGCACAAGTACCATGGTGTACAACTCACTAACACAAGTACCATGATGTACAACTCACTAGCACAAGTACCATGATGTTCAACTCACTAGCACAAGTACCATGGTGTACAACTCACTAGCACAATACCATGGTGTACAACTCACTAGCACAAGTACCATGATGTTCAACTCACTAGCACAAGTACCATGGTGTACAACTCACTAGCACAAGTACCATGGTGTACAACTCACTAACACAAGTACCATGATGTACAACTCACTAGCACAAGTACCATGATGTTCAACTCACTAGCACAAGTTTCATGGTGTACAACTCACTAGCACAAGTACCATGGTGTACAACACACTAGCACAAGTACCATGGTGTACAACTCACTAGCACAAGTACCATGGTGTACAACTCACTAGCACAAGTACCATGATGTTCAACTCACTAGCACAAGTACCATGATGTACAACTCACTAGCACAAGTACCATGGTGTACAACTCACTAGCACAAGTACCATGATGTTCAACTCACTAGCACAAGTACCATGATGTTCAACTCACTAGCACAAGTACCATGGTGTACAACTCACTAGCACAAGTACCATGATGTTCAACTCACTAGCACAAGTACCATGATGTTCAACTCACTAGCACAAGTACCATGATGTTCAACTCACTAGCACAAGTACCATGGTGTACAACTCACTAACACAAGTACCATGGTGTACAACTCACTAGCACAAGTACCATGGTGTACAACTCACTAGCACAAGTACCATGATGTTCAACTCACTAGCACAAGTACCATGGTGTACAACTCACTAGCACAAGTACCATGATGTTCAACTCACTAGCACAAGTACCATGATGTTCAACTCACTAGCACAAGTACCATGATGTTCAACTCACTAGCACAAGTACCATGGTGTACAACTCACTAACACAAGTACCATGGTGTACAACTCACTAGCACAAGTACCATGGTGTACAACTCACTAGCACAAGTACCATGATGTTCAACTCACTAGCACAAGTACCATGGTGTACAACTCACTAGTACACTTCACATAGTTCACACAGTACAAGTGTATGTATTATATAACTTTTAATTAAAGACAGTCTACACAACACAGTGTTGTTACAAACAATCACAGACAAACAACATACAACTTTAGCACAGACTTTAATTAGCAAAGTTGGGTAAATATTAATTATATTCAACAATTAGAGTATAGAAGTTATCCTCTTCATCAGACTGAGTTCTAACAGTAAACAAACATAAAACAACAATAAAGTACAGACGTATATTACAAGATACTTTATTGTTGAATAAATTTTCCTTTAATGGAACTACCTTCATGTTGGTGAAGGATTAAATGTTTATTATTTCTCAGGCGATCTGTGACCCTTACCAGGTTAATTAACATATTCCAGTTAAATAATTAAAACTTTATAAAAATTAGGATCATCTATGTGGATATTGTTAAATGTTTAACACCAAATTGTAAAATTAAGTCACTAGAAGATAAATATAATGTACCACAGTCGAATGAAAAGAAAAAAGACTCCGCCGGGAGTTGAACCCGAGTCTGGTGATTTAGTCTAGGCAGCCGTGCTGACCACTGCACCACAGAGTCGTGCTGACCACTGCACCACAGAGTCGTGCTGACCACTGCACCACAGAGTCGTGCTGACCACTGCACCACAGAGTCGTGCTGACCACTGCACCACAGAGTCGTGCTGACCACTGCACCACAGAGTCGTGCTGACCACTGCACCACAGAGTCGTGCTGACCACTGCACCACAGAGTCGTGCTGACCACTGCACCACAGAGTCGTGCTGACCACTGCACCACAGAGTCGTGCTGACCACTGCACCACAGAGTCGTGCTGACCACTGCACCACAGAGTCGTAGTCTTCAGTATTAAGTTTTACTATACAAGTCAATGATAGTGTTGGTAATGTAATGAACTGTAAAACCAGCTAAACAAAAAGTAGAAAGCAATTTTTGTCTTCATCATCATCTTCATAATAATAGTAATACCATTACTACTGCTACTACTACTACTACTACTACTACTACTACTACTACTACTACTAATAATAATAATAATAATAATAATAATAATAATAATAATAATATTAACATCATTATTATTAATATTTTTATTATTCAGGTACAGATAAATTTCAATATCAGAATCAGTTCATTGTATTCCACAGCACTATTGGACTTACACTACTGGACTTACACTACTGGACTCACACCATTGGACTTACACTACTGGACTTACACTATCTTCAATTTTTACTAGGTGGAGCGAAGAGGAGAATAATGTATAATAATTAACAGCTGGAAAACAGTGGCAGGGCTGGAAAGACAGAAATGCCAGACACTGCAGGAACTAGTGCCAGACACTGCAGGAACTAGTGCCAGACACTGCAGGAACTAGTGCCATACACTGCAGGAACTAGTGCCAGACACTGCAGGAACTAGTGCCAGACACTGCAGGAACTAGTGCCAGACACTGCAGGAACTAGTGCCAGACACTGCAGGAACTAGTGCAAGACACTGCAGGAACTAGTGCCAGACACTGCAGGAACTAGTGCCAGACACTGCAGGAACTAGTGCCAGGCACTGCAGGAACTAGTGCCAGACACTGCAGGAACTAGTGCCAGACACTGCAGGAACTAGTGCCAGACACTGCAGGAACTAGTGCCAGACACTGCAGGAACTAGTGCCAGACACTGCAGGAACTAGTGCCAGACACTGCTGGAACTAGTGTCAGACACTGCAGGAACTAGTGCTAGACACTGCAGGAACTAGTGCCAGACACTGCAGGAACTAGTGCCAGACACTGTAGGAACTAGTGCCAGACACTGCAGGAACTAGTGCCAGACACTGCAGGAACTAGTGCCAGACACTGTAGGAACTAGTGCCAGACACTGCAGGAACTAGTGCCAGACACTGCAGGAACTAGTGCCAGACACTGCAGGAACTAGTGCCAGACACTGCAGGAACTAGTGCCAGACACTGCTGGAACTAGTGCCAGACACTGCAGGAACTAGTGCTAGACACTGCAGGAACTAGTGCCAGACACTGCAGGAACTAGTGCCAGACACTGTAGGAACTAGTGCCAGACACTGCAGGAACTAGTGCCAGACACTGCAGGAACTAGTGCCAGACACTGTAGGAACTAGTGCCAGACACTGCAGGAACTAGTGCCAGACACTGCAGGAACTAGTGCCAGACACTGCAGGCACTAGTGCCAAATATGATGACTGAAACAATCATTTACAACAGCAGGAGACAGGTTAGAGGGAACAAAATACCTCTAGTGAAAAGCAGGACTACAATAAATGTACTAAGAGAGAGAACGTTGAAGAAACTCTTGATCAGCTGGACGGAAGATAAACATTGTCGTAGTATACAATGAAACACCTGGATAATACTTAAGTAGGAATATTATAATGGTATACAATACTGACAAGTAGATAAGTAAGACACATATGTAACTACAACGTATCTTTATTCCGGCAGATACCGACTTGACATGACAGTAGATGTGCAAGAAGACAGTGCTGGTAGACTTGACATGACAGTAGATGTGCAAGAAGACAGTGCTGGTAGACTTGACATGACAGTAGATGTGCAAGAAGACAGTGCTGGTAGACTTGACATGACAGTAGATGTGCAAGAAGACAGTGCTGGTAGACTTGACATGACAGTAGATGTGCAAGAAGACAGTGCTGGTAGACTTGACATGACAGTAGATGTGCAAGAAGACAGTGCTGGTAGACTTCTTCAGTGTAATACAGAGTAGCAACATCAATGGTCTTGTGTAGGAGAAATGTTGAGTAATAAAGATACCTGACAGTTAGAGAAGTATCTTACTTATCAATACTTAAATACTTAAGATAAACCCCGGATGGTTAATAATCCCTGTACTCACCTAGTTGTGGTTGCAGGGGTCAAGTCATATATCCTGCGTGTGTGTGTGTGTGTACTCATCTATTTGTGGTTGCAGGGGTCGAGTCATAGCTCCTGGCCCCGCCTCTTCACTGATTGCTACTAGGTCCTCTCTCTCCCTGCTCCATGAGCTTTATCAAACCTCGTCTTAAAACTATGTATGGTTTCTGCCTCCACTACGTCACTTTCTAGGTTATTCCACTTCCTGACAACTCTATGACTGAAGAAATACTTCCTAACATCTCTTTGACTCATAGGAGTCTTCAACTTCCAATTGTGACCCATTGTTTCTGTGTCCCCTCTCTGGAACATCTTGTCTCTGTCCACCTTATCTATTCATCGCAGTATTTTATATGTCGTTATCATGTCTACCCTAACCCTCCTGTCCTCTAGTGTCATCAGGCCGATTTCCCTTAACCTTTCTTCGTACGACAATCCCCTTAGCTCTGGGACTAGTCTTGTTGCAAACCTTTGCACTTTCTCTAGTTTCTTGACGTGCTTGACCAGGTGTGGGTTCCAAACTGGTGCTGCATACTCCAGTATGGGCCTGACGTATATGGTGTACAGAGTCTTGAACGATTCCTTAGTGAGGTATTGGAACGCTATTCTTAGGTTTGCCAGCCGCCCGTATGCTGCAGCAGTTATCTGATTAATGTGTGCCTCAGGAGATGTGTTCGGTATTATACTCACCCCAAGATCTTTTTCCTTGAGTGAGGTTTGCAGTCTTTGGCCACCTAGACTATACTCTGTCTGCGGTCTTCTTTGCCCTTTCCCGATCTTCATGACTTTACATTTGGCAGGGTTAAATTCAAGGAGCCAGTTACTGGACCAGGCTTGTAGCCTGTCCAGGTCTCTTTGTAGTCCTGCCTGATCATCGACTGATTTAATTCTTCTCATTAACTTCACATCATCTGCAAACAGGGACACTTCTGAGTCTATCCCTTCCGTTATGTCATTCACATATACAAAAAACAGTACAAGTCCTAGGACTGACCCTTGTGGAACCCCACTCGTCACAGGTGCCCACTCTGACACCTCGTCACGTACCATGACTCGTTGTTGCCTCCCTGTAAGATATTCTCTGATCCATTGCAGTGCCTTTCCTGTTACGTGTGCTTGATCCTCTAGCTTTTGCATTAACCTCTTGTGAGGAACTGTGTCGAACGCCTTCTTGCAGTCCAAGAAAATGCAGTCTATCCACCCCTCTCTCTCGTGTCGTACTTATGTTACCTTGTCATAAAACTCCAGTAGGTTTGTGACACAGGATTTCCCCCCCCCCCTGAAACCGTGCTGGTTGTCGTTTATAAGCTTGAGTGTCTTTCTAGGTGCTCCACCACTCTCCTCCTGATGATCTTCTCCAATGCCTCGTGTCTGTCTCCTTTCTTAAAAATTGGGACTACATTTGCCATCTTCCACACCTTAGGTAGTTGCCCAGTTTCAATGGATGTGTTGAAGATTTTTGTTAGTGGCACACTCAACATTTTTGCTCCCTCTCTAAGGACCCACGGAGAAATGTTGTCCGGTCCCACCGCTTTTGAGGTATCGAGTTCACATAGCAGCTTCTTCACCTCCTCCTCGGTTGTGTGTATTTCATCCAGCACTTGTTGGTATACCTCCCTATTCTGAATTCCTGGAGTCCTTCCTGTCTCCTCTGTAAATACTTCTTGTGAACTCCCCACCTTCCTTCCTCAGCCTGATTACCTGGTCCTTGACTGTTGTTTTCCTCCTGATGTGGCTATACAACAGCTTCGGGTCAGACTTGACTTTTGATGCTATATCATTTTCATATTGTCGCTGAGCCTCCCTTCTTACCTGTGCATATTCGTTTCTGGCTCTTCGGCTAATCTCTTTATTTTCCTGGGTCCTTTGTCTTCTGTACTTTTTCCATTCTCTATTACACTTAGTTTTTGCCTCCCTACACCTCAGGGTGAACCAAGGACTTGTTCTCGTCTTCCCATTACTTCTGTTTTCCTTGGGGACAAACCTCTCCTCTGCCTCTTTGCATTTGGTTGTCACATATTCCATCATTTCTTTTACTGGTTTTCCTGTCAATTCTCTCTCCCACTGAACGTCTTGTAGGAAGTTCCTCATGCTTGTGTAGTTTCCCTTTTGTAGTTTCGTTTCTCCCTTCCTATTTCTGCTCCCCTCTCCACTTGTAGCTCAACTATATAATCAAAACACAAAGCTAGCTCCAAGGGGCCTTTCATACGTGATATCCTCGATGTCCGAACTACTCAAGGTGAATACTAGGTCCAGTCTTGCTGGATCATCCCCACCTCTCTCTCTGGTAGTGTCTCTAACATGTTGATGCATGAGGTTTTCCAGTACCACATCCATCATCTTGGCTCTCCATGATTCAGGACCCCGTGGGCTCCAGGTTTTCCCATCATCTATTTGTGATTGAAATCACCAAACTAACCTTTGCTCTCCATATGTGGGCTCTTCTGGCTACCTCGGCTAGTGTGTCTACCATTGCTCTGTTGCTCTTGTGTATTTTTTCCTTGGCC
>WNWK01036810.1:0-18918 GCA_009830355.1 Cherax destructor
TAAAATTTTTTTTTTAATTTATTATTTTAAAAATTAAAAATTTTTTATAAAATTTTTTAAAATTTTAATGGGATTTTTAAAAATATGTAAATTATAATAATTCAAAAAATGCTATAAAATTATTTTATGCATTTTTTGAGATTAAGGCATTTCAAGGTTTTAAAAAACTATTTTTTAGATAAAATATACTGAGTAAGCTTCCTAAAAGAAAATATAAAATTTGCTTACTTTTCCCATAAATTTAATTCAGTAGAAATTTATTAAAATGAAAATTAAGTATTTTGCTGAAAAATGAGTTTTCAGAAAAGCATAAACCGTTTAAAAAAAAATTAATAAAATACGATTTTAGCAAATTTTTCTGAGTTTTTTAATGTTTCATGTATTTTTCGAAAATAATATGAAATATTATTAAAAATTAATTTTAAAATTTTAATGGTTTTTAAAATATGTAAATAATATAAATATTAAAATGTAAAACTTATTTTATGCATTTTTTGACGATTAAGGATTTAAGGATTTTAAAAAACTATTTTTAGATAAAATATACCTATAGTAAGCTTTTAAAGAAAATATAAAATTTGCTTACTTTTCCATAAATTTCAATTTCAGTAGAAATTATTTAAAAGTTTGAAAATTAAGTATATAAAATAGTTTGCAGAAAACACTCAAACCGTTTAAACGTCAAATATGCAAAAATACGATTTAGCACATTTTTCTGAGCTTTTTAATGTTTCATGTATTTTTCGAAAATAATATGAAATATTCTTAAAAATATTGATTTTTATAGATTTTTAATGGGATTTTTAAAAATATGTATAATTAATAAATATTAAAAATGCTATAAAACTTGATTTTATTGCATTTTGACATTTAAGGCATTTTCAAGGATTTTCTGAAAACTATTTTTTAGATAAAATATACCTATGAGTAAGCTTCCTAAAAGAAAATCATAAAAATTTTGTTACTTTTCCCATAAATTTCATTTCAGTAAAATTCAATTTAAAAGTGTAAAATCTAATATTTTAGCTGAAAATGAGTTTTGCAGAAAAGCACTCAAACCGCTTAAAACGTCGAAATATGCAATAAAATACGATTTTAGCACATTTTTCTGAGTTTAATGTTTCATGTATTTTCGAAAATAATATGAAATATTCTAAATTAATATTGATTTTATTAATTTTTAATGGATTTTTAAAATAGTTAAATAAATTAAATTTTAAAAATGTATAAAAACTGATTTTATTGCATTATTTTGACGATTTAAAAAGCATTTGCAAGATTTTTGAAAAAAACTATTTTAGATAAAATACTTAAAGTGCTTCTAAAAAAAAAAAATAAATTGCTTACTTTTCCATGAATTTCAATTGCATAGAAATTCTATTTAAAAGTGTGAAAATCTAAGTATTTTACTAAAAATGAGTTTTGTCAGAAAGCACTCAAACGCTTTTAAACGTCGAAAATGCATAAAATCATTTTCACATTTTTCTAGCTTTATGTCAGATTTTGAAAATATATATCTATAAAAATTGATTTTTAGAAGGATTTAAAAATATAAAAAAATAAATAAAATAAAACTTTTTATTGCATTTTGACGATTAAGATTTTCAAGATTTTCGAAAACTATTTTTTAATAAATATACCTATGAGGCTTCCTAAAAGAAAATCATAAAATTTGCTTACTTTTCCATAATTTCAATTCAGTAGAAATTTATTTAAAGTGTGAAACTAATTATTTAGCTGAAAATGAGTTTGCCAGAAAAGCACTCAAACGCTTAAACGTCGAATAAATAAAATACGATTTGCACATTTTTCTGAGCTTTTAATGTTTCATGTATTTTCGAAAATAATATGAAATATTCTATAAAAATATTGATTTTTATAGATTTTATGGATTTTAAAAATATGTAATAATTAATAAATATTCAAAAATGCTATAAAACTTGATTTTATTGCATTTTTTGACGATTTAAGGCATTTTCAAGGATTTTCTGAAAACTATTTTTTAGATAAAATATACCTATGAGTAAGCTTCCTAAAAGAAAATCATAAAATTTTGCTTACTTTTCCCATAAATTTCAATTGCTTTAGAAATTCTATTTAAAAGTGTGAAAATCTAAGTATTTTAGCTGAAAAATGAGTTTTGCCAGAAAAGCACTCAAACCGCTCTAAAACGTCGAAATATGCAATAAAATACGATTTTAGCACATTTTTCTGAGCTTTATGTTTCATGGGATTTTTCGAAAATAATATGAAATATTCTATAAAAATATTGATTTTTATAGATTTTTAATGGGATTTTTTAAAAATATGTAAATAATTAATAAATATTCAAAAATGCTATAAAACTTGATTTTATTGCATTTTTTGACGATTTAAGGCATTTTCAAGGATTTTCTGATAAACTATTTTTTAGATAAATATACCTATGAGTAAGCTTCCTAAAAGAAAATCATAAAATTTTGCTTACTTTCCATAATTCAATTGCAGTAGAAATTCTATTTAAAAGTGTGAAAATCTAAGTATTTTAGCTGAAAAATGAGTTTTGCCAGAAAGCACTCAAACTGCTCTAAAACGTCGAAATATGCAATAAAATACGATTTTAGCACATTTTTCTGAGCATTTTAATGTTTCATGTATATTTCGAAATAATATGAAATATTCTATAAAAATATTGATTTTTATAGATTTTTAATGGGATTTTTTAAAATATGTAAATAATTTATAAATATTCAAAAATGCTATAAAACGTTATTTTATTGCATTTTTTGACGATTTAGTGCATTTTCAAGGATTTTCTGAAAAACTATTTTTTAGATAAAATATACCTATGAGTAAGCTTCCTAAAAGAAAATCATAAAATTTTGCTTACTTTTCCCATAAATTTCAATTGCAGTAGAAATTTATTTAAAAGTGTGAAAATTAAGTATTTTAGCTGAAAATGAGTTTTGCCAGAAAAGCACTCAAACCGGTCTAAAACGTCGAAATATGCAATAAAATACGATTTTAGCACATTTTTCTGAGCTTTTTAATGTTTCATGTATTTTTCGAAAATAATATGAAATATTCTATAAAAATATTGATTTTTATAGATTTTTAATGGGATTTTTAAAAATATGTAAATAATTAATAAATATTCAAAAATGCTATAAAACTTGATTTTATTGCATTTTTTGACGATTTAAGGCATTTTCAAGGATTTTGTGAAAAACTATTTTTAGATAAAATATACCTATGAGTAAGCTTCCTAAAAGAAAATCATAAAATTTTGCTTACTTTTCCCATAAATTTCAATTGCAGAAATTCTATTTAAAAGTGTGAAAATCTAAGTATTTTAGCTGAAAATGAGTTTTGCCAGAAAAGCACTCAAACCGTCTAAAACGTCGAAATATGCAATAAATAGATTTAGCATTTTCTGAGCTTTTATGTTTCATGTATTTTCGAAAATAATATGAAATATTCTATAAAAATATTGATTTTTATAGATTTTTAATGGGATTTTTTAAAAATATGTAAATAATTAATAAATATTCAAAAATGCTATAAAACTTATTTTATTGCATTTTTTGACGATTTAAGGCATTTTCAAGGATTTTCTGAAAAACTATTTTTTAGATAAAATATACCTATAAGTAAGCTTCCTAAAAGAAAATCATAAAATTTTGCTTACTTTTCCCATAAATTTCAATTGCAGTAGAAATTCTATTTAAAAGTGTGAAAATCTAAGTATTTTAGCTGAAAAATGAGTTTTGCCAGAAAAGCACTCAAACCGCCCTAAAACGTCGAAATATGCAATAAAATACGATTTTAGCACATTTTTCTGAGCTTTTTAATGTTTCATGTATTTTTCGAAAATAATATGAAATATTCTATAAAAATATTGATTTTTATAGATTTTTAATGGGATTTTTTAAAAATATGTAAATAATTTATAAATATTCAAAAATGCTATAAAACTTGATTTTATTGCATTTTTTGACGATTTAAGGCATTTTCAAGGATTTTCTGAAAACTATTTTTTTAGATAAAATATACCTATGAGTAAGCTTCCTAAAAGAAAATCATAAAATTTTGCTTACTTTTCCCATAAATTTCAATTGCAGTAGAAATTCTATTTAAAAGTGTGAAAATCTAAGTATTTTAGCTGAAAATGAGTTTTGCCAGAAAAGCACTCAAACCGCTCTAAAACGTCGAAATATGCAATAAAATACGATTTTAGCACATTTTTCTGAGCTTTTTAATGTTTCATGTATATTTCGAAAATAATATGAAATATTCTATAAAAATATTGATTTTTATAGATTTTTATTAGGATTCTTTTAAAAATATGTAAATAATTAATAAATATTAAAAAAATGCTATAAAACTTGATTTTATTGCATTTTTTACTATTTAAGGCATTTTCAAAGGTTTTGTGATAAACTATTTTTAGATAAAATATACCTATGAGTAAGCTTTCTAAAAACAAATCATAAAATTTTGCTTACTTTTCCCATAAATTTCAATTTTCAGTAGAAATTCTTTTAAAAGTGTGAAAATGTAAGTATTTTAGCTAAAAAATGGGAAGTTTTCCAGATAAACACTCAAACCGCTCTAAAACGTCGAAATATGCAATAAAATACGATTTTAGCACATTTTCTGAGTTTTAATGTTCCATCAGACATGATAGACAACTCAACCCAGGAAATACGGAGTCTCGTCCAGAACCAAGGATCAAGACATTCAACATTCATCAAGCGGCTGCTATGGTTCCCAAATTCTGTGAGGAAAACCTCGACGCATTTTTTGAAGCCTTTGAAAATCAGGCTCAAATTATGAAGTGGCCTCGAGAACACTGGGCTGCCCTGATACACACTACTTTGACGGGGAAAGCACAGGCTAGCACGGCTTCTTTACCCTTCGAACAATACTCTCAGTACGAGATGATAAAGAAAACTGTTTTGGACGCTTATGACTTGTTGCCTGCCAGTTATTTACGGGCTTTCCGGACATTGAAGCGCAACCCACAGCAGTCCTGGGTAGAGTTTGCCCGAGGAAAACAGGCAGCGTTTGAGAGATGGCTTAGGCCTTCAAATTGCAAAACAGTGGAGTCCCTTTCTCAATTAATTTTGAATGAAGACTTCTTTAATTACTTGACGGAAGACCTGCATACGTACCTTATCGGACGTTCCGCCTCAACGCTAATAGAAACTACTTCGATAGCCGACCATTATGAAACAGCTCACCAGACAACAGGATAAAGTCAACATAAAGACGCTGTGCAGAAAACTCCGAGGAAAGTGTCTAAGTTTGAAGGAAAAGAGTATACGTGGCGCACTCCTAACTGGCATAGTAATTCCCACTCAGGGAAGACAATTACGTTTCTGTAATTACTGCCGAAGACCAGGACATTTGGAAAATCAGTGTAGAAAGAAGAACGAGCATAACTACGAAAATCCCAGGAGGTACCCTACTCAAGTGATCTCTTCTCAGGTCCAAACTAAAGCTCAGCCTGTAGGGACGAACTCAAAATCCTCCCATCCAGAGACACCACGGACGATATGACTACATTCCGAAGAACATCCAGAAACTACGGTACGCGAGGCCATGGAACCTTACCTTGCTACAGGAACAGTGGACCTCGATGAAAAAAGGTTAGTAAATGTCACTACTTTTCAAGACACCGGGAGTTATCTGTCTTTATTAAGGACAGATGTATTACCCCTAAATGAAAACTCTGACACCAAAATGGAAGTTTTATTAGAGTCTTATGGTGGTGCCTTAATTAAAGTACCACTGCATAGAGTGTTTTTGGAAATCCCCGACTATGTGGGTTGGATAACTGTTGGAATATCTAGTAAAGAATTTCCCATTTAGGGTGTTGGACTATTGATCGGAAATGATGTATACCACCAAGGGATTTGTAAAGAACCGTTGGTGATAAATAACCACTCTGAAGCCCATTATGCTTTAGAAGCATCAACCGAAGGTCTGGCATTATTTCCTCTAAACATTATTACTCGTGCCATGTCTCGCTCTGCTGGTTGTGAGGAACCCTCAGAAAATAAAGACCTGGGCTTGGATTTAATATTTAGTAATGCAATCCAAACTGGAACCTTTAAACCTAGTCAAGCCATGATTAACCCCGAGTGTTCCGCAGGAAAAGCTCTCGGAAAAACTGATCTGATTCAGTCTCAAACTTCACTGTAAGAGTATAGCAGTTTCTGAGGAACAAGCCAAACTATTAGAAAACTGTTATTATTACAAGGATGGCATCCTTATGAAGAAAGAGACAAGTAATGGTTCCAAGAACCCCAAGAGTTTAGTAGTGTTGCTACTTCTTTCCCAGATACCACTCTTGAGTTTTCTCATAATAGTCCTCTAGGTGGACATCTTGGGACAAGGAAAACTTTAGGAAAAATCGTAAAACATTTTTATTGGCTTAAGATGGGGGAAAAGGTGAGGACATATCTTAAAGAAAGTCATATTTGCCAAAAGGCAGGTAAGCCTGCTCATAAACCACCCCCGGCCCCCGTAATCCCTATTCCTGCACAAGGAGAACCCTTCTCTCGTCTAATTATTGATTGTGTGGGACCCCTGCCTAAAACCCGTCAGGGAAATCAATATTTGTTTACTATTATGGATTCTAGTACCAGATATCCCGAAGCCATTCCTGTTAGGAAAATTACTTCTCGGGTAATTGTTCGTTCCCTATTAAAGTTTTTTTCTCAAGTGGGAATCCTCAGAGAAATTCAGTCAGACCAAGGGACGAACTTTACTTCTAAAACATTCAGGGAAGCAATGTCCCACTTAGGTATAGAATCTTTATTGTCCACGAGTTATCATCCTCAATCCCAAAGAGCTCTGGAACGTTTTCACCAGACTTTAAAATCTATGCTAAGAGCATATTGTGAACAATTTTCCCAAGACTGGGACGAGGGGATACCTATATTATTATTCGCTTTACGAAATAGTGAGCAAGAGAGTACGGGCTTCACCCCAATCGAACTTATATACGGGCACCAAGTTAGAGGCCAGACGGAATCTTCAATAAGATCATCACCTATTCTGATGCAAGAACGACTGTCTGAAGCTGGAAATTATCCGCAGAAAATTTGGCTACGGCTCAAAAGAAAATGAAACTTTGGTACGACCAACGAGCGAAACCCCGCTCTTTCGAACCCAAAGATTTAGTGATGGCTCAGAGCTTAGTTCCCGGCCATGATCTCTTACCTTGTTACCAAGGTGCTTACGAGGTTGTGAGTAAAGAAAATGATGTAAATTATGTAGTGAAGATACCTGGAAAACGGAACAGACTGTTCCACATAAATCAACTGAAATCCTATCATTCCAAAACACTACCAGCGACATCCATCACTACCCTATCAACCATTGGAGAAAATAACTCAGAAGGAGTCAAAAGAGCTGACGCTCACCTTAAAATTCTGAAACTCTACATAGTCTTGATAAACTTCTTAGCAATTTGGAAGATTCTAAAAGGTCTGAAATAAGTAACCTCATAGTCAATTATAAAAGCTTATTTGGAGTTGTGCCAAAAACTTGCACTCTGGGATATCACGAAGTCGAGCTCCTCGACTCTCGTCCAATCAAACAACCACCTTATAGAGTGAGTCCAGCTAAACATCAGTTGTTGAAGCAAGAAGTTGAGTTTCTGCTTGAACATGGCCTTGTGGAACGAAGTAAGAGTCCTTGGGCGTCTCCTTGTTTGTTAGTTCCCAACCCAGATGTTACATTCCGTATGTGTACGGACTATCGTAAGCTTACCTTTGTCACAGTACTGGATGGATACCCTCTTCCTCGAATAGACGACCTGATAGATATTGTCTTCAACTCTACATTCGTGAGTCGACTTGATTTACTGAGAGGATACTACCAAGTCCTTCTTGCTCCAAAAGACAAAGACAAAACAGCCTTTGCCATTAAAGATGGTTTGTTCAATTACCGTGTCATGCCCTTCGGGTTGTGTAACGCAGCTTCGACTTTCCAAAGACTTATGAACCAGCTAACCCAACCTTTGGAAGGAGTCGAGGCATATTTTGATGATTTAGTAGTATTCAGCGACTCCTGGGAAGAACACATTATTCGCCTAGAAGCTTTATTCAGATCACTAGAAAGCTTTAATTTTACTGTAAATTTGGCAAAGTGTGCATTTGGAGAATCCACAATTAAATATCTAGGTTTTCAAATAGGACAAGGAAAAATGGTTCCTATTAACATTAAAGTAAAAGCCATCGCATACTTCCCTATTCCCACTGATAGAAAATGAGTGCAACGATTTGTAGGGATGATTAGTTATTACAGAAGGTTTTGCCCTAACTTTGCTCAATTAGCAGCTCCTTTGACTGATTTTTTTCTTTATTTATTTAAAACTTGATGTACGATTTACATATATTTTTAAATATCTATGAACAATTAACAAAGAATGAAAGCACAAGTTGTCTACAATGGTACCATACAAAATACAGAATACTTCCACAGACAAAATGACGCAAATATGACAAACAATAGAATTACTTGAAACTCATACATACTCTGCCTAACTCTTAACCTTACTCCTAACTCACTGCTCACAGACTAAAACTCCATCCACCACCCTCGGTGTTCTTTATTATAGAACCCCTCCCAACTTATATTACATTTATAACTATTACCTTTGTACATATACAGTAAACGCTATAATATACACAACTTTTTTATCATTATGACATGAAAGGAGATAACAATATGATATATTAGCGCTAATAAGGTTAGCGTAAGTATACGGCATCGTATAAACACATTGTGTAAATATTTGTAAACTAGGAAACATCTTCATACCAGTGTTGAATGGACTAAAATTCATCACTTTATGAAAATGAAACTTACATAATCATAATGTTGGCAATCTACTTGAGGGGCAGCCAACACTGGCTCAATCTGGAGAAACCCTACCGCTTGTTGCTTCTGTTTGGCATGTCTTAGTATGTCTCATGCCAACCAGCACCCAAAGGACCTACATACTCATTCATCCCCTCTGTAAAGAACCCTGGTTTTACGAAAGTTAAGCCCGTTTCCCTTCACGGAATTAGACTTAGTAATGACTGTACAGTGAAGTCTTGGTAATCGACCGGAAACTCGACCGCCCAACGCGGGCCATACAGGAGATATTGCGACATTTGGTACGATACCAAGTCGCAGCAAGCACCTGTTTGCGATCATTTACCGACCTCTCCCGACACACCCATAACGTATACACATAATCGGTCACTATGTACCCGACTGCTCTTTGTACGGTTGTCGGAACTTCCTCCACGTCGAGACTTAGCGCTCTAAGACTTTGAATGCCGCGACCTCCCACAACATGTATAATTCTACCGAGCCATTCTCTTATAGACTGCAAGCATTCGCAAAAGTACAAACAATGATAAACATCGCCTATCTCGCCACAAACGTAACATACATTGCCTTCTAACATGCGTCGATTATATAACACCACCGCAGATGGTAAGATGTTATGTAAAAACTATAAAACACTTCGCGCACCTGAGGGAGGATTCGTAAGCCGTCGAAACATCGCCAAATATCCGACCAGACGTATACCGGATAAAGGCAATACACGGGAGGAACGACCGATTTTACTCTTCCCCGTATGAGGACACGCACACGTATCTTTTCCGGCTTTCGCGCATAAATTAGGCGACGAAGAATATCAATCCCGATTCGTCGTTCATTACCGCAGTACCATCTACTAACATATTCGTGCAGCGCTGTAAGGGACACCGACTCATTCGCCATTGCTGTCAGATACGCATGTTTAATGAACATCCCTATTGCATGTACACGTAAATCTATCAATCCAAGACCCCCGGATCTCACCGGTAAACATACTACGTCCCGTTGCAACCAATTACAGCTACTACCCCACACAAAACGATATACTCTGGTTAATAACCGTTGTACATCAACTCGCAGTATTGGAAAATTGCATGCAACATGCCACACTTTAGCATAGAGCAACATGTTCGTAACTATTACACGTTGATGTAATGTTAATCCGTTGGACCTCAGAGCCGTCATACGACTGATGACATTATCCACTACGACGGACGAGTTATACTTTTGAGACTCCACCAGACTATGTTTATATGTAATCCCACAGAACTTTAACTGGTTTACTCTATTCCAGACTCACCTCTGGGTCTCGCCTTCAGCGACTGGCTGACCTAGTTGTTGTTGTTGTATGTTTGCCGGTACATCCGGCCCGGGTCTTCTCCAAATGGTGACCCGGCATTGGCCCCCTGGGTAGAGGGTGTCATCTTCTTCTTTTTTCCTGGGTAGAGGCATGGTTGACTAATAGGCGGCAGAGAGTTTGCATAAATGGAGAGAAATCAGAATGGGGGCGTGTCTCAAGCGGTGTTCCACAGGGGTCAGTTTTGGGCCCCCTGTTGTTTACAATTTACATAAACGACATAGATGAGGGAATAAATAGTAGCATAAGTAAATTTGCTGATGACACCAAAATAGGCCGTCCAATTCATTCAAACGAGGACATTAGAGCACTCCAGGATGATTTGAATAGACTGATGCAGTGGTCGGAGAAGTGGCAGATGCAGTTTAATGTAAACAAATGCAAAGTTCTAAATGTTGGGCAGGACAATAACCATGCCACATATAAGCTGAATAATATAGATCTTATTACTTGTAATTGCGAGAAGGATTTAGGAGTTCTGGTTAGTAGTAATCTGAAGCCTAGACAACAGTGCATAAGTGTTCGCAATAAAGCTAACAGAATCCTTGGCTTCATATCAAGAAGTATAAATAACAGAAGTCCTCAGGTTGTTCTTCAACTCTATATATCTTTGGTTAGGCCTCATTTAGATTATGCTGCACAGTTCTGGTCACCGTATTACAGAATGGATATAAATGCACTGGAAAACGTACAGAGGAGGATGACAAAGTTGATACCATGTATCAGAAATCTTCCCTATGAGGATAGACTGAGGGCCCTGAATCTGCACTCTCTAGAAAGGCGTAGAATTAGGGGGGATATGATTGAGGTGTACAAATGGAAAACAGGAATAAACAAAGGGGATGTAAATAGCGTGCTGAAAATATCCCACCAAGACAGGACTCGCAGCAATGGTTTCAAGTTGGAAAAGTTCAGATTCAGGAAGGATATAGAAAAGCACTGGTTTGGTAATAGAGTTGTGGATGAGTGGAACAAACTCCCGAGTACCGTCATAGATGCTAAGACGTTGTGTAGTTTTAAAAATAGGTTAGATAAATACATGAGTGGGTGTGAATGGGTGTGAGCTTGTACTAGGTCAGATGCAGTGCTCCTTCCTTAAGTGAATGTAACCTGACCTGTACTAATTCCTTAAGTGGAAGTGACCTGACCAGGTGGTCGGCTGGACAATTATATGAGTGGGTGCGGTTGGGTGTGAATTGGTCCTGACTAGGTTGTGCTACTAGGTCAGATGCAGTGCTCCTTCCTTAAGTGAATGTAACCTGACCTGGCTGGGTCGGGGCATTGGCTTAAGCCGTTGGAGATTTGGACCTGCCTCGCATGGGCCAGTAGGCCTGCTGCAGTGTTCCTTCTTTCTTATGTTCTTATGTTCTTATGTTCTTTCTTTCTTGCTGTGGCTCCCCATGATGGGGAGTGTCTTCTGACGTCGCATCTTCATCAGCAGATCTTGGTACTTCAGGCTGTGGTTCTACCTACATAGGAAGAAGAAGGATGGGGGATAAGAAAGAAGGAAGTGAGAGAAAGAATAGCTGTAGTGGGTAGTCTTGGTCGTCGTCGGGGTTCTCCGGCGTCGTCATCGAGGGGGCGGGTGGGTGGCTAGGACTGGGAGCAGTGTCTCCAAATCATGGGTGGCCAGGTAAACCAGCCGGGCTGCTTTGTCCTCGCTGACCTAGAATTAAAACGCCCGTTTTATGCTGGTTACACGTCATGCCTGACGCCGGTCCGAACGCGCTAACCATCTCCTGAACACGGCACATTTCACTAAATCCCTTTAGTATTACTGTCGTATCGTCAAGATATCCTATGATAGTAATCGTCTCTTGGTTACTCAATCCGTCACGTGGTATTCTATTTATACTAACAATGGCTCTATAAAAGGGATCTTGCAGTAGATCGAAGAACAATTGAGACATCGGGCATCCTTGACGGATGCCTCGTCCGACTGCTATGCTTCGACCTAGACGGCCAAACACGCATACATGCTCCATCAGGAACGAGCCCAATTAACTATCTTTCGCCCAAAACCCTGTCATTTCATGAATGTCCATAATGTTTCACGTTCTACGGTATCATATGTTGCTTGCCAATTGACTGCTATATGAACCCCTCCCTGTTCACGTTCCTGACATTCATGTATATGAATGTGCATTGCAATAATACTGCAATGCACAGCATATTAGGGGCTTTTGGCATGTACACCTCATTTATACCTATGTATCATTGTATCATGTCTACCTATGTATCATTGTACCATGTCTAAATAAACTATTATTATTATTATTATTATTATTATTATACTATGCCCATAATTCATCGACCTTCGAGGGATCTCACGCTGCCCTGGATGTATTATTTTATCCATCACCTTCACACGATTTCCTAAGATCTTCGCGAAGATCTTATAGTCGCTACATAACAGAGTAATCATTCGATAATCTGTAATGTATGAGCAAGTCTCCTTTTTCGGAACTAAAACAACGACCCCCGTTTTCTGTTCCAAACCTAACTCACTACGTTCTTTCATTTCATTGAATAATGTTACTAGAAAGTCCTTAAGTATATCCCAATATTCCAAATAAAACTCGCTGGGGATTCCGTCTATCCCATGAGATTTACCAACATTCGTTCTTTGTATGGCAGTCCAGATTTCGTCATCTGTAATTAACCCACCTAACAATACTCTATCATCGTCATTTAAATTACACGGTATATGACTGCCAAACGACTCCACCGCCTGCCTACTTACACCGCTACTCAAAGTCTGCTTGCGGAAATACTCGTCCACATAAATCCCCATCCCTTCTGTACCAGTTAATATACTATCCGTACGATACCCTGTCACGTTTTCTGATGTCCGCATACTCATGATAGACGTCGCTCGCCTACGGCGACTCTGCACACGCAAAACAAAAGCAGACGGACGGTGTCCCCACAGCGCCGCTTCGACCCCACTAGTAATTCTGGCTCCGTTAAAACGTTCGTCGTGTAACGTACTTCTTAGTGTTTCAATCTCTGCTACTGGATATGACGCTCTTGAGAGATAACACTCATCGAGTTGACTTTGAATATATGTAATAAAATCAGAACACAAGTTATAATCTACTTTGCTTTGTTCAATAAAGAATGCACGGACTAAACGTTTCCCATCATTATCCCACCACTTAATTATATCACCACCATCCTTACCGCTTCCCCACGCTCTTTCCCACACTTGCCTAAATACTGTTCGCACTTCCGCCTTCCGTAGTAAAGACACGTTCATTTTCCAAAACCTCGGAAAAAAACTTTGGCAACCAATCTCACGACAAGTCGGCTATTACCGCGCGATGGTCTGAACACCCGACGTCGATGTGATTAACACGTGTCACGGTCACTCCTCTCGACGTATATGTATATATGATCGAGGCGCACCACATACCCCCGCCGAACAAATGTATGCGCCACGCCTCCGACTACGTCGCCGCCCACATCAATTAGACCGACGTTTCGTAACACCTAATTCAGGTAATAAGACTCCTCTCCCTTGCGGTTCAACGTCTTTATGTCGAACTACGCAGTTCCAGTCGCCACCCACGACGGTAAGGACTGGAAGCGAACGCAGATGGTAAACTAAGGAGTCACGGTAAAACTGTAATTTGACCCGCGAACCGCTTTCGGCCGGCCCATATACGCCGATGAAACACTGTTATAGTACCCCACCTCCCATCTACGCGAATTACCCTACCGTCAATTCCTACTTCCCATCGCAATACATGGAACGGGCTTAACTCCCTAATACAAATCGCCACACCGCCTTTCAATCTTGATGAATTCGTTCCATACACACTATAACCATCCATCTGCAATTCATCAACCTCGCGAAAATTGTGTTCCTGTATGAACACCACATCAGCTCCACACCGGCACAAAAAACCTTCAACAGCACGTCTTTTATCGTTATCACACATTCCGTTAGCATTTAGAGTTACACACTTGAAGGATGTTGTGTACAGGACTCTTCATACACATTCGACATTTTCGTATATTATATATCACTCGTCTCTGCACTATAACCATGACTGATCGATTCACCAATACCGGGATATAAACATACACTAGAAATAGAGATGTCCTGTCCCGGGGTTTCAATCCATTGTTTCTTGCCTGGGCTTTGACCTGGGGTGACGATATCGTCACTCCTTCCGACACGGCGTTCCTCTTTCGAGACGTACTTTCCACTACGAGACTCGTCGTGGGCGACGCCTCAGCATGCACGCTCACGGGCACCTCTATGACGGTTACAGGCATACCAACATCGCTGATGTCTGGAGTCAGTGGATCCACACTTAAATTTATGTCGGGGACCCTAGTCTCTGCACTTGTTGTAGGAGATCCCTCAAGGCATATGTCCCGTACGTGAAAGACCGCTTCGTCTCCGTCAGAGTGAGCGTCACTTTGATTCGATTGACGAGGATTAACAGGGCTTGTATACCCCGCTGATGTTGGTAACGTTATACATGTTGAATCTTCTGACACTGCCAAAAACATTTCATCACTCTATGTGTCATTGGACTTCCGCTGTTTCGTTTCACTGCCTACCTGGCCATCACCAGGTGTCGGCAAAGGGGTTCTTGATGGCCTGCTCCAGGTAGCCTTTGTTTCTCACACATTACTGCCACGTGTCCTACCGACCCACAGAGTCGACACGTTCGTCGTTGGCCATTATACGTGACGTACAACTAAGTCTTAAATGCGTCTAACATTACGTACGACGGTATCGGCGCTTTCAACGACATTTTGATCAAATACGTGCCTTCCGGAAGCCCCTCGTAGGGTCCACTTGTCCACCGACCCATCGTTGTAGAGTAGACGTTCCCATATGCCTCAAAAGCTGTCCTGATGTCATAGTCATCTGCCTCAAAAGGGACGTTACGTGCACGGACAAACGTGTATGACGTGGACACGTCATGTAGACATACTTCAATAGCTGGCGTGACTTGGAAACGAGCGTCTTCAACGTTTGTCACTACCCTCTCGTACACGCTGGCCGACGTGAATTTGATGAAGATTCTCTTAACTCCGTTGAGGGATAATCCATACACCTCACTATTCTCGATGGCATATGTCTCACGTACGATCTGCGGCAGTAAGACAGGTAAGGACGGACCTGTCAGGGACCCACGGGTTAACTCGACACAGACAGTGTTCTTGCGACAACGGCTAGACTCCGCCATATTGGCTACCACCTATTGGTATGCCTTTGACTGAATTTTTTTTTTATATTTTATTATAAAAACATATTATATACAATTACATATGCCAAATGACATCATTACGTACATTAATGACATCTCTATGTACATTAATTAGAAACACTTCCCAACATGTAAACAATATTACAATTTTGTAACAAATAAAACCAGTCCATCTTGCAATATGCATATTATAACAATATGCAATATTACACAATAGTGGAATCACAATTGAAGTACAATTACAAATAAAGTTACTCTACACAATATATAGGTAAACTACCTATATCTGATGACAATCCAAGGATGGTACCACCATAATCTCCTTCAACAACCCACCCTACATAATCTTTCGTATATTCTAACTAATGCCCTCACAAACAATAAATGATATAATGTTAATATGCGCACAAAAAAACAAGGATCAAACCCATGAATTAATACATATCAATTGTTAAATAACTCACCACATTAATTACATTAATTACAAAATTACATATCCAAAATTATGCATTAATCATATCCTTATTTCTACCATTCCATTCTCCACTTAAAAACCTATGGATTTGGTCTCCTACCCCATGTCCATAGAAGACTTAGGTATTAAGGTATTCAAAATACAACACTAAGTACAAAAGTACATTACACATTAACAAAATAACTATTATATTTAATTATATTCAATTGCATAACAATAATACACACGTCTAAATATACATTGACAAAAAATAAATTATTTTGACATAATGAACAATATAAACAATAACGGAAATACCAATGAACAGATACAAAATAAATGTTGACAAACATTCCTCCAACTAAATCAAGTATTGTAATGAGTGCAAAAGTCTAATGCTAATATAAACTCCTCCACATTTACATTAATACCCAATAGTATGCAAACATGCCTTAGAAAATAAAGAACTAAACAGCACAGTATACTACCATGCTTTCATGTTTATAAGATTATCAACTAAAACAAGAAGATAGTACTACCGAAATTTAGAGTACAACCAGTGTCAATAATTGTATACTGTGAAAACATTAAACGACATCACCATGTCTGAAATCCTACCATAGGACATCTCTTCTGCATACATAAGATCCATTGCCTGACGTCTATATTATACTACATCATTATGAATACCTATCACACATAATATGGCTACTACTCCGAAAACCATACCCTATACCCGGGGTATACCGTCAAAGTATAAACCAAAATTTTAAGTTAACATTTCACACTTCAAAAACCGTAACATATGTTATATATCATATACATATGACAAAAGATACTAATAATAAAGTTACTACCAAATGCTATTTGATCAATTGCCTTACAAAAATTCTACTATTATACTGCACCATCCAAAGTAATACCTACACCCAAAACAATTCTCATAATTTAATAAAAAAAAATATTAAACAAAAACTGGAACATATCCTCTGGGCTAACCACCTCTAACATATCCCACTTGAGTCCCAAAACCCGTCAAATTATCACCACTTCCAATCAATCATCATTCATGGAAAACTTTAATTAGTCTTTAAAAGTCGTAGAACACGTCTATAATTGTCCCCCTTCGCCCCTTTCCCTCGAAAACTGACAGCCATCCAAACCTCAAACATTCCCTCTAACATCCAAACCTCAAGCATTCCCTTTAACATCCCAACACACAACCTCAACTCGAAGGAGAACAGCCCATTCTCATCTACGCACATCAACTTAAGTCCACCAGTTGCCTAACAGTAAAATCCCTGTAACTACCTGGGAAAAAACCTATCCCACGCCATGCCATATAACAACCTATTCCTACACTTAGTTGTGTACATATTCCGCAATAGCATTCACCCCTCCCTTCCCGACATTCCCCATTCCCCACGATACAAAACAAAATCAACCACCAAATACAATAAAGCCCTCCTAACTTCTTTCTGCACTCCGCCTATATCCATACCTATAAAAACCCCAAAGGGTGAATCCCTCCCCCCCCATCATTCTAAGCAATCGTCTCATCCATTCCCTAATAATCCCCAATTGCTCACAAAAATAAATCCCATGATAAGCAGTATCCTCTTTTCCCCACACATATCACCACGAGCATCCCTAGTTAATCCCATTCTGTATAAAACTGCCTTAGAGGCCAAAACTCCATGCAAAAACGATACATAATTTTCCCCTCGGCTTTATCTTCAGATATTTTAACCCACCCCAGATACTTTTCCAATCATGCACTGGAAAAGTAGCGATTCCCGACTACTTCCCTTACCTTCCCTGCTTTTTCCAAACGTCGGACTAGAATATTCCCCCGGGTTTCTGGGGCCCCATAAGAATTCTCAACATATCTTCGCAATGTACCAAGTCCTTACCATTCCACCATGCACGTAAATGTCTCATGACATCACCAACCCTCTGCCCCTCACGCCCCGTTGTCAAAAAACAACATTTGACATACATACTCATAAGTCTCACCTCTAAGTTAATTAACCCCAGTCCCCCATTACCCACCTCTTTCATCACCAATTCCTTACTCAGCCAATGTCTCCCATATCCCCATACAAACCTTATAACTTTCCTCGATTCCACAACATCCGCCCTTAAAATTGGGTAAATCCCTGCCACATACTATATTTTACTATATAACAGCGTATTCACAGCAATTACCGCTGATGTATGGTCCTCACCCCTACTCCATCCACTCATCCTACTTAAAGTACCTTTTAGAACATTCCTTGCATTAACTAGTCTTGCCTCTCCAAAATTATCTTTAAACACAATTCCACAAACCTTTAAACTGTCAACTACTTTCCAATCACACCTATACCCCTCTATACCTCCTCCTCTCCACTTCCCAATCTCCAGCAATTTTGATTTATCCATATTAATGCTTAATCCGTAGCCATGCCAAATATTCCCAAACACTCGATCACTCTTGTTAACGCTTCTTCATTCGTAACCAAAACAGTTGTATCGTCCACATATCCAACTATCCCTGCGTCACCATCCATACCCTCCCTAAGATCCTTCACACCAGTTCTAACTAAACGATACAACGGATTCTGCAGACATGCAAAAAAGGGTCTGCGACAAGGGACACCCTTGTCTCAGTCCCTTTCCCCCTGCATACATCTCCACTAATCATTCCATTCACTTGCACTCTCACTCTAGCATCTCTGTACAATAATTCTGCCCATCTCACTACTTCATCCCCAAAACCTTGCTTTCTCATGATATTCCATAACATTTCCGATCTACACTATCATACGCCGCCTTCCAATCCACAGCCAACCCCCCCCACAATCATCAATAAATTTTCGTATACTCATCAAACCCTTTTGTTACACTTCGTCCCGGGAAAACCATATTGTCCTTGCTCTATGACCCTCCCTAAAACTCTTTTATCCTATTCCCCAATACCTTTGCAAACAATTTGTAATTGCCCCATCATCGACAAAGCCCTAAAA
>WNWK01036811.1:0-18917 GCA_009830355.1 Cherax destructor
ATATTTCGTCTAACATATTAATTGATGTCGTTAAGAGATGCCTAAATACAGGGTGGGTATTATTGGGGCTTAACGCACTGGTCTGGGTACGTCAGTGCCAACTGTCAACTGGTCATTTGAGGATGGAGGGAGACTTATAACTAGAACAGTGCCACACAGGAAATGCCTTCTTGAAGGCGGTGACAGTGGCACGAAGGAAATGCCTTCGTGAAGGCGCTAACTGGATCACATGACGATAAACATAAGAACATAAGAATGGAGGAACACTGCAGAAGGCCTACTGGCCCATACAAGGCAAGTCCTTATCAAAACCACCACTACCTAAGAATTTACTCCTGTACTCACGACACTAATCAAACCCAGCCCCTCCCACTCATATATTTGTCCAATCTCTTTTAAAGCCACCCAAGGTCCTAGCCTCTATCACCCTACTCGGAAGATTGTTCCACGCATCTACAACTCTGTTCAAAAACCAGTACTTGCCTATGTCCTTTCTAAATCTAAAAAGAAGCTTTATTATTATTGGGGCAGAACCAAATTGAGTCAATCATCGTTTACATAAAAATATAAGGAGGAGCACTGCAGCAGGCCTACTGGCCCATGCTAGGCACGTTCTTTTCAAACTCAAATCCACTAAAAAAATATTTGCCCAACCTATTTTCAATGCTACCCAAGAAAAAAAGACGCATGATTAGGGGGAGGGATGGAAGGTATATAAGGATGTATCGGTCCGAAATTTTAGACATATGAACAGTCAGTTGATTTTGTCTCTGTAATCTCATCGTATCTTAGGGAGAATAAACCATACCACGGGTGGGGTTAGAACCCGCGATCAGTGTCGTTAGCTACTGGGCCAGCTAGCTTCAATAAGATTCATCCAACTAGGTATATTCCTACACCATAGGAAGGTTAGCATAGGCACCACTGTGTCCACAGATGCAAGTTTTTACAGACGAATCTCCCGCTAGCATGGCCGTGACGAACTCTAGCTCAAGTCCCCTCAAAACCGTCAACATGACTCACGAAATCGTAATGGAGAGGGGGAGAGAGAATGTGTTTATATTTACGTCAGCAAACATGAACTGTGTACTTTTATCCCTGCTTTGAGGATTGAGATATTATACATGTTACTGCACAGGTAAAATGTACGTTACTAATACTGAACTGATGAGCTGTAGATATAAGTAAACTGTGGCCATAACCTACATGCAGTAGATAATCCCTGAACCCAACTAATGCCGCGTCTTCGATTACTTAGATCTTCCTGGATGTTTGGAGTTCGTTGGTCTGTAGAGAACTGAAAGTCGGTGTTCCGCACGGCAAGAGTCCCTCGCCGTTATTGACGTTCCTGGTAGACTTGAGTGGTTCCTCGGCTTGTCCACAGCCAGGTACTGTCTGTAGGGCCGTTCATGAGTAACATCTGCTCGAAGATGAACGTTGGGAAGTAATAATGGCAGCAGGAAGACTAGTTATGACAGACGTGATAGTAATGACAGCAGGAAAATTAATCATGATAGATGTGATGATAATGACAGCAGGAAGCCTAGTAGTGTACTTTAGTTTGTTGTCCATCTCATTAATGTTCATTCTCTATCCACTAATGCTTTTGCAGGTGCAATAAAGAATTAGATCGTCAAGAAGTCCTATGGAAATGATGCAAAATTTACTTTTCTCAATATTTACAGATAGTGTGGTCAGTGTGGCAACTGAAGTGCGTTATCTAGGATGGTTCATTAATTATTTTTCTCAATTATTTAATCCTGAGATCTGCTCGTATCTTTTACATAACTTATTGTTTTTGTGGAAAGCGGATACTAAAATCATCAAATACTGCCTGACAACTGACTCCAGTTCTGCTAAACACTTGTGGGAGGGCAGTTAACACTTTCCACTTGCATAGATTTTGTCTTCTCAAGATTACTCTCTTACACTCATGGCCTTTCTAAATGCACAACTAAATAACACACATTTCTGTACATTATGCTGAAATATAATAATAATTATAATCTAATTTTTATATTTAGTCTTCTATTTTGACTTCAGTCACTGTGTCGCCTAACCAAGATCCAGAAATGGAAATCCTCGCTTGAAACCTAGCTTAGGACATTTTAGGTAAGAGCGACCTAGCACTGGCATGAATTAAGTGTAGACCTGATTTCTTAAACAATGACAATCCTCATCAACAGCATTGTGCTAAAAGCACATCTGCTGGCGACATATCCTTTACACAGATTACATTCATATATATTCTTAGCCCACTGTTACAGTGTAGACTTAATGTCAGGAATAACAGCGGTGAAAATAGTGATGACTGCTGGGAGAGAGGCGGAGTCTCTCTCTCTGCACACTACAGCATGAAGGGCGACAGCCATCATAGTGTTCAATTGTCCTTTCATGTGACGAGTGGTTCCATTGCCGCAGCATCCACTGCTGTAAGCCTCCTCCACTAAGATCCAAGATCATCCACTGCTGTACGCCTCCTCCACTGGAAGCTCTAAGATCATTCACTCGGCAAGCCTCCTCCACTAAGATCATCCACTGCTATAAACCTCCTCCACTAAGATCCAAGATCATCCACTGCTGTAAGCCTCCTCCACTGGAAGCTCCAGGATCATCCGCTGGTGCATTTCTCTCTATTAGAGGGGTACAAACTTCCTCTAGTGGGCTACAGCAGCACCCACTGCTGTAAATCTCCAGTAAAGCTCCAGGAACATCCATTACTACAAGCATCCTCTCCAGTGCTTCTCCCCAAAGTTTTACCCCATTTATCGCCTTTCACTGCTTTTATCTTCACCTCTTATCCGACTGGTTCTTTTTCCGCCTCGGTTTCCATGGAAACTCAGTTTCCAAGTGGAAACTGAGGTGAGGAAAACAATTCTGCTTCAAAAATACCCCGAAACGAAACGAGGACTCTCAGGTAAGTACCACATGGGGGCGAGGGGGAAGTGGGGATAGGAGAAGAATAAGTGGGTGAGAGGAAGTAATTTTTGAGTAAGAAATAGAGTCGGGGCTAAACCCAACCGCTAGGCCTTGTGAAGCTTATATCAATTTCAGTGAACGGTGCCTATCTGCTGCAAGACTGGTTGTGCTGGTCGGGCAAGGGCAGGGTTTCGGCGGCGCCAAAGGACATCTACAAGTTGCTTCTTATCGCGAAAACTGCACTGGGACGACTCTCATGGGATGGTAGTTAGAGATAAGTAAGAAACATCAGGTTAAAGAGTTGTTCATTCTAGGGAGAAGTTCTAGGTGGAAAAGAAATAAATGAATTATGTGTATCGGGGAACAGGGGCAGGTTCGTGCAAAGCTTGGAAGAGATTAACATCAGTATATGGTCGTTTAATTGTGGTGTACAAATAGTCAGTCCAGTAGTCATGGTAAGTCTCGAGTCTGTCAATTTGTCTATCAGATAGTGTCTTCCAAAATTCGTTTAAAGCTGGTGTGTTAGTCCTGAGATGGAGAGATTCGCTGGTTGCATAATCGTCCCACTTCACTTCCAACACCCAACGTAATGCTCGGTTTTGGATACGTTGAAGTTTTATGGTATTTGTCTTGGCAGCTAGTGATAGAGCAAGAGGAGAGTAAGAGATGAGGGGCCTAATGAGGGCTTTATAGAGGTGAAGTTTAGATGCAGGGTGAGCTCCTCGCAGTTTATAGAGCTGAGAGAGAGCAATCCCCGCAACAGTAGTTTTAGAAGTGATGTGAGGCTTGATAGTCAACCTAGTGTCTAAGTTAACGCCTAGGACGACCACAGAGCGGGATTGTGGTATACGGGTGCGAGAAGTGCTGGTTTTGAGGTCGACAGGAGTGAGAACTCCACGTCTTTTAAAGAAAAAGGTGATCTTGGATTTTAGGGGATTTGTTTTAATTCTCCATTGGAGTTCCCATGCAGTGATCCTATCGACCTCCGTTGTGTTCTATGAGTGAGGAATCTGGAGGTTTCGTGAGCAGTGAGTTGTGTTATGTCGTCTGCGTAAGAATTTGTGAGTGTGTTGGGGTAAAGTGGTTCAGGTATGTCATTCGTGTATAAGATATAGAGTGTAGGGGATAGTACAGAGCCTTGTGGGACTCCTGCATGAAGTGTGAAGTAGTCAGAGTAATGTTTCATGAACACTATTCGCATAGTTCTACCGTCTAGGAAGTTGCACAATAATTTAATCATATTTCTAGGGAAATCAAAGGAAGTACAAAGTTTATATTTTAAACCATCGTGCCATACAGTGTCAAAGGCCTTTTCAACATCTTTGGTCACAAGGACGGTAGTGCAATTTTGAGCCTTATTTATGCGAATATAGTTCAGGATAATATTTATGACGTCCTGTGTGGATCTATGTTGTCGAAAACCAAATTGTCTTTCATTGAGTAAGTTATTAGTCTCAAGGTGAGTTCTGAGTCTCAAGTTTACAAGTCTTTCAAATGTCTTACCCAAGATTTCTAGTAGGCTTATAGGCCTGTAGTTCTTTGGGTTTGTCAGGTCTTTTCCAGGTTTGGGGATCAGGCAAGCTGTGGCAGATTTGAAGAAAGGTGGGAAATAACCGGAAGCAAGGATAGCATTAAAGAGATCAGTAAGAGCAGATGCAAGAGATTGAGGAAGATGACGAAGTATTGAATGAGAGTCCAGAAGCACCAGGTGCTTTCTTGGGAAGTTTAGTTAATAGTGAGTGAATATCAAGTGTCACAAAAGGAGAGTTGAGAGAGTGAGTGGAGGATAGTGTATCAAGAGAGATAGTGGGGTCAGGGTTGGTGAGGTCATGGTGTCTTGCGATCCAGTGTTCGACTTCATTTGTGTGGTCAAGTGCAGCTGGGTCTGGAGGATGTGGATGAATTATTTGTTCCCATATGTCTTTAAAAATGTGCACAGCCTCTGCTGGATCAGAGATGTGTCTATTGTCATGAGTAATAAGAACATAAGAACATAAGAAAGAAGGAACAGTGCAGCAGGCCTACTGGCCCATGCGAGGCAGATCCAAGACTCCCACCGGCTTAAGCCAATGCCCCGACCCAGCCAGGTCAGATTACATTCACTTAAGGAAGGAGCACGGCATCTGACCTGCTGGAAGTTCAAGCCCCTCACACACAAAACCTCCTTTACCCCCTCCCTCCAACCTTTCCTATGCCGACCCCTACCCCGCCTTCCCATTCTCTCTACATGTCCGAACCACCTCAACAACCCCTCCTCAGCCCTCTGGATAATAGTTTTGGTAATCCCGCACCTCCTCCTAATTTCCAAACTCCGAATTCTCTGCATTATATTCACACCACACATTGACCTCAGACATGACATCTCCACTGCCTCCAGCCTTCTCCTCGTTGCAACATTCATCACCCATGCTTCACACCCATATAAGAGCTTTGGTATAACTATACTCTCATACATTCCCTCTTTACTTCCATGGATAAAGTTCTTTGTCTCCACAGACCCGAAGTGCTCCACTCACCCTTTTACCCTCATCAATTCTATGATTCACCTCATCCTTCATAGACCCATCTGCTGACATGTCCACTCCCAAATATCTGAATACATTCACCTCCTCCATACTCTCTCCCTCCAATCTGATATCCAATCTTTCATTACCTAATTTTTTGTTATAATCATCATCTTACTCTTTCCTATATTCACTTTTAATTTTCTTCTTTTACACACCCTACCAAACTCATCCACCAACCTCTGCAACTTCTCTTCAGAATCTCCCAAAAGCACAGTGTCATCAGCAAAGAGCAACTGTGACAACTCCCACTTTGTGTTAGATTCTTTATCTTTTAACCCCACACCTCTTGCCAACACCCGAGCATTCACTTCTCTTACAACTTCGTTTATAAATATATTGAACAACCATGGTGACATCACACATCCTTGTCTAAGGTCTACTTTTACTGGGAAATAATCTCCCTCCCTCCTACACACTCTAACCTGAGCCTCACTATCCTCATAAAAACTCTTCACTGCTTTCAATAACCTACCTCCTATTCCATACACCTGCAACATCTGCCACATTGCCTCCCTATCCACCCTGTCATACGCCTTTTCCAAATCCATAAATGTCACAAAACCTCTTTACCCTTATCCAAATACTGTTCACCTATATGTTTCACTGTAAACACTTGGTCTACACACCCCTACCTTTCATAAAGCCTCCCTGTTCATCTGCTATCCTGCTCTCCGTCTTACTCTTAATTCTTTCAATAATAACTCTAACATACACTTTACCTGGTACACTCACCGCCCTAGGAAGGGCGGTGAGTCTTGGTCCCCTTACACTTACTGTGTTACCTCAACGTCTGGGACCGGACGCCATGTTTCTTTGTAGCCTTCTTGATCAACTAGGCTGTTGGGGCTTCCTCGCATAACAGACACAGAGCATCTCCTAACATGTCTGTGTCTCATCTGTTTATTCTCTGGTTTCCAGATATCCCCGTGTCCGCTATCCTTGCATTTACAAGTCTGTTATCCCCCTCGTTCTTTCCTCCGAGTATCTTACACGTCCTAATCGTGTCCCTCCTGATTTCCGCCTCCTCCAAGATTCTCCTCTACTGTGTGAAGAGTCTGGGATGAGTGTGAGGGAGAGTGTGAGAGGGAGAGTAAGGGAGAAAGTAAGGGAGAGAGGGAGTGTGTGTGGAGGACACAACTAACAGCCTCCAGTGATAAATATATTGATGTAAGACTGAGGTATCCACCAGATATGACAGCCCTTGCATGGCACATGCAGAATATGACAGCACACGTTGCTATGGCACATGCCAGAGATATGACAGCACACGTTGCTATGGCACATCATATATTATATGGCATGCCATGCAACTGTGCACATACATTGCTATGGCACATGCCAGAGATGTGCATCACACACCCATTTATATCTGGCTCCATATGCTATACAAGCGAGAGGTGTATAGGTCGCATACTGCCTCTCCTCACTTGGTATATACATTGTATAGGTCGCATACTGCCTCTCCTCACTTGGGAACCATTATAACCTACCTAGATCACTTGGTATATCATTGTATAGACGCATACTGCCTTGTGCACTTGGTATATACATTGTATAGGTCGCATACTGCCTTCCTCACTTGGTATATACATTGTATAGGTCGCATACTGCCTCTCCTCACTTGGTATATACATTGTATAGGTCGCATACTGCCCTCCTCACTTGGATACATTGACAGGTCCATACTGCCTTGCACTTGGTATATACATTGTATAGGTCGCATACTGCCTTTGCGCACTTGGTATATACATTGTATAGGTCGCATACTGCATTTGCGCACTTTGTATATACATTGTATAGGTCGCATACTGATTTGCGCACTTGGTATATACACTGAAAGGTGTATATACCAAGTAAAGTTATTTAGGTACAGGTATACACAGGCATAATTCACCTAGTGTCTATTATCCAGGATAACCCAAAAGCCAGACAAAGTGGCGTATTTCCACAGGGTCCTTAAATACCCTCGTGTAATAGACAGGTTTTAAACCTCCATTAACCAACCACAACTCCTGCCGCCAGGTGGCATGCAAGCACTACCGTAGGCCTACTGGCTGCACCTACCACGAAATATAAACAACAAAGAGAAGAGTGAGAAAAGAGGAATAGCAAACAGAATGCAGAATATAAAAATGGTACACAGTACCCACATGTTGATAAGACACGTTGTACACGTTGTACACGTTGTTTCAGACTATGGAACAAATAATCTTCTCCAGACTGGGGGACTGACCACCTCAAAATTAAGTCTTCAAGGGTAATGGACTGATGACGTAAATTAGCGTGTCTGAAGGCTGTAGTTTTTGGGGTTCCCTGATTTTTCGGATAAAATTCCAAAAGGTCATGGGATCCTTAATTCGGTGTTTATCTGCAGTATCAATGAGGGATTGCCAGTGCCGGTTGTGGTCGTCTTCCAGACTGCGAATAATATGCATCCACAGTATGGAGAGATCCCAGCGGATTAAGTTCAGTCTGTTTTGATTTACAGCAAACCGGTGCCTATAACAAGTAAGCAAGCGCTTAGTTCTCTGATGGACGGAAAGAGTATCTTGTCTTGTAATGTTTCACAGGCACAGTCTGTGCAGCGACTTGCATAATGGCATGTTGTATACGTGCAATTTGATTGTCTATGTCTGTCACTGGTTTGTTGTCATAGTCATATGTGAGGTCAGTATTGTCCAGGTCCAGTCGGTATTTAAAGTCGTCCCAGTCAGTCAGTGAGTAGTCTGTAGTAGGAGGGACTGGAACTTGTATAGGGTTTATAGAGATATGGAGGGTGATAGGAATATGATCAGAGCCCGAAAGAGGGCCGGGAGTTACGAAGTGGTGTAGGTGATTACTAGCCCTGTTGGTGAAAATTTTATCAGGAGTTCCTTTACCATTGTGTGTGAAGACAGTGGGAAAATGTGGACCCAGATGAATGAGATGTTTTTGTGTGACAAGAGTTAGGAGTTGTCCTCCATGTATATTTGTGGAGGTGTCGTGAAAGGCTGTGTGTCTGGCATTAAGGTCAGCAAGGAGATAAACTGGAAGATGAGTGTGATTAAAAAGCAGAGTTAGATCATGGAGATTTACGTTCGTGTTAGGACGAGTATAGGTAGTGTAAATGATAATTGGACCGTGTAGGGTGTGTATCTTCACAGCCATGCTATGAGGATAAGTGAAGGGAAGGGAGAGAAATTCATGGCGAATGGTACTGTTCACCAAGATGGCTACGCCATTCCAGTGATCAGCAGAAGATTGACGTGCAGTGTAACCGAGGTGCCGGACTCTTTGATCGTCCCGTACACATGTGCTATTTAAAAGTAGCACATCTGGGCGTTCAGATTCAATTAGTTCAGCCAGAATATGTTTATTTGTGTTGTAATACCCCAATATCAAAGTGTCAAGGTAGCCAAGCAAATGCTGTCTAATTCTGAGACCAGTATTAATTTATATAAACATGAGACTAAGTATTGCTGTCAATGCTGTGATAAGTATTGCTGTCAATGCTGTGATATGCTGTAACACTACTAATGCTTTTATTATGGGAAAGCTCTAAACCAGTAAGGATTATGCAGTGCCTGTTGCGGGGGGAAGGGGTTAAGATGGAAGGCATCCAGGCTTAATTCATGAAACTGGAGCACACATCTAATTCCCTAGATCAAGAGCCCCTCACCAGCGTCAAGGAGCCTCCCTTGAAGGATGTGATGATTGTAAACGGCTATTGATCCAAGGAATTGGATCAAACCTAAATAACTACCATTCTAGAGGCAATGAATGACCTTAAAGAGTCTAATGTTTCCCCTTTTGTTCTTATTACTGGCAACTGTCTTGTTAATTTTATTTTTATTAATTTAGTCTAAAATTAATTTTATTATTCTTACTCTTATTTATATTTTCATTTTACTGACACTAACTTAAAACCAGATCTTAAGGAAAAAGGCTCAAAATGTCTGACAGCTGCCTATATTAAACGTGGATTATTTTTTAACTAATTAACAAATGACCTGATGCCTTTGCATATACCCAAGGTCATTTAGGCAGGGAATAATGCAAAGGTCATCAATCCGTTACAATTGCAATGTTGCGGAATAATTGGATCATCTGCACATGAAGCAAATTTTGCTTATCACTCTCCAAAAAAATGTGGGAGGCGTTGAGAATGTCATGTTATGATTAGAGATGTATGTGCGAGTGACACACACACACACACACACACACAGGAATACCTATATTTCCTAGCTGATAATTCGACAGAATGTTAAATTTATTAATTGGAAAAATCGAAATTATTATATATATATATATATATATATATATATATATATATATATATATATATATATATATATATATATTCCACTCAGCCATCGATCCTACAAAGGTCACGCACCCAGCAGAGCTAGGTGTTTCCCGTGATCCGAGGACAGGAGGAGAATGAAATTAATCCTTAGCATACCACTGCCACGAGTGTCCTCGGATCACGAAAAACACCTAGCTCTACTGGGTGCATGATCTTTGTAGGATCGATGGCTGAGTGGATAAGGTGATATGTACGTTGTGCTGTCTCTTGAGGTGGGACAATGTGTCGTGGGGTCGAACCCTGGCCTGCTGCACTTTATTCTGATGCCACTGAAACAAGCTACATGATTTTTATACCAGCTAAACCGGTAGGGGTAATTCAGCGCTTATGGAATGGGAGGCATCAGGGTTCGATCCAAGGGGAGAACAGTTCCAATTTCTTGGATGAAGAGCATCAAGGTACCTTCCTCGAGTGGACGTGAAACATTTTTAATTTTTTTTATTTAATAACACATCGCCCGTTTCCAACCAAGGCAAGGTGACCCGATAAAGAAGAAACACTTTCCGTGGGAAATAGGCCTGGAGGCCAGCGAATTATTGCCAGATACATCCAAATTCGGAGGTGAAAATTAACAAACATATATTGAACTAACTAAGTAATATAGCGAGTGGCAAGGATATATATGTGCAGTGATACAGTGAACCAAATCTGTAGTAAGAGAAATAGTAATAAATCCCCAGTATAGCTTAAAAGATATGGTATAGCATATGGAAATATACTACAAGGATTGGCACTAGTGAAAATTGCCAGAGGTCCTGAGAAGCAGAAATAACAGATAAGTAAATTCTATAGTTATAAGAAACAAAAACAAGTGATGGTGGCACTGAGGTGCAGGGAATCACAGTATACATAATTGGAGTATAAAACCATGTGAAGTGTCTTTCTCGCTGCCACTACTAAGTGTGGAAGTTTTTGCCATGGAAGTGTAAGGGGAAACTACCGGAAGCATAGGTATCGTGTGGAAATAAAGCAATGACCACAGTATTAGTTCAGTGAAAAGAAAAGGTATCTGGTATAAATATAGTGTATATCCTTGTAATAACCAGTGTACAGCACAGTGATAAACTATTAGGTATAAAATAAAAGTAAATTAAATCCAATAGTAGTGTGGCAGTGCGGGTGACCACTTGCCCTGAGTGGTCAATGTGCCAAGCGACTTTTATAGATCTGAGTTACCACTTATAACGAATAGACTAGGATACCAGGACAGAATAAAAAGACCTAGTGAACCCAATTGGCAGTAGAAAACACAAGGATAGTGATCTAAGAAAATGAAAGTGGTCTAAAACGGGGCATCGCATGGCAGTATAGGACTGAGTGGTGTGCTTTAGTCATACGCCTGGCAGTGCTGAAGTCAGCCACGGAGGCCTACCATACACACCCATAAAAACACCATATACACCATACCACAATATCCTGTCTAGACCAGTGTGGGGATCTCAGTGAGAATAATACATTAAAATGTATATAGGACTGATCAGAGAGGAATAAATATAGAGAGTTATACAGTGAGCAAACAGAAATAAATACATATTATAACAATAATATAATATAAGGTGTAGTAAGTCTCCATAATCAGTACATCCACATATACTAATACAAATAGGATACAGGCAGAATGGCAGTACAGTATATCTGTGGGACTTGTGAAAAGGCTCTTGGGAAAAGATCTAGAATCACATGCAACCTTGCTTTTCAAAACATCATGTCACATGTTCAAAAATTAACACAGTAACAAGAAGTGACATCCGTCTAGAAAGGTGTTTCTGGATCTGCAACAAGGATTTGGAACTATGGACAGATATCAGGAAAGCACTCAGGAGGCTAATAAACAATAAGCATGAAGAAAAGAGGAACTATTGAATAGTCTCCCCGGTATATATAGAACTTGGGAAGATAAGAAAGGGGTAAAGTATAACACACAGAATGACCAGTCTACAACAATTGACCCAAAAATAAACAGTCATCCACGGAAAAAACACAGGAGACAAAAACATTAGCTAACTCAGCCCCCAGCCCCAGGACAGACCCAGACCCAGCCCCCAGCCATAGTGAACATCCGGTTTTGGTTAAGGACGCCACCACAGCCATAGCCTCTAATACAGATATAGTAGGGAGTCCTCTTCCAGGGAAAATGTTGGCCCCATGTCATCAAAGGAGAAAAGCGAGATAACGAGGAAAACCAAGGAGTGGAAAGAGAGGAAAAAACGCAGATAATTCTGCAGATCTTTGGGAAAATACAAAGTCAGTAAATATAGGCAGCCAAAACATATGCAGATTCTATGCTAAAGGTATGTGCCTTTATGGCAGAGATTGTTGGAATAAACACACCAGAAAATGTGCCAACATGTTAAGGAAAGGAAAGTGTCGGTTTAACAAAGAGTGCAGATACTTCCATCCAGTGATGTGTCAAGCTTCAACACAGTCCAGAGAATGTTATGACATGAGCTGCCCAGACCACCATATAAAGGGAACAGTACGATACAGAGAAAGCAGGGAAAGGGAAAATGAAAAGAACAGCAATCTTTTTAGATATAAGGAGAAACAACCAGATAAAAGAAAGAGACAAAAGGTGGAAATGGTACAGAGGGGACAGATGGGCAGAACAGTGGGACAAGACAACACAGGCACCAGCTCATCAGGGCTGTATAAACAATCAAAGTCAGTACTGGAGAAACCAGGGGTATGGGCACCAGGGGCCATACCAGGTAGGACATCACCAGTGGTACTAACCAAACACAAAGAAAGACCAAACATCCCAAATGGTAACTCCTGCTTCATATTTGCAAATATTCAGGGTCTGAAATCAAATAAAAATGACAAAGTTAGTTATGTTAGTGGACTCCTATCAGAAGCAAATGCCATGTTTGGAGCATTTACAGAAACACATACAAGGGATGTTTTGGACGGAGAGATTAAGATAGAAAACTATAACATGTATAGATGTGATAGAATTAATAGGTCACAGGGAGGAGTAGGACTCTATATAAAAGATACTCTCTGTTGCACAGAAGTTTTGATATAGTAGAAATCCTCGGCATTAAAGTGGAAAATAAGAATCTAGTAATTATCCTAGTATACAAACCACCATCAGCAACTGCGGAGGAATTCACAGAGCAGTTAAAGAAGATAGATAGCTATCTGGATAGGCTAGAGAATCCCACCCCAAACATTTTAATCCTTGGAGATTTTAATCTCCCTCATGTAAAATGGAAGATGAGGCACCATAATGTTATACCAGAAATAACTCCTGGAAGCACCCTGGCTCAACAGGCACATACCAGGGAACTAATGAGGCTTTGTGAAAAGTACTCACTAAACCAACAGATAATTGATCCCACTAGAAATGAAAATACCCTGGATTTGATATTCACAAACAACGAGGAATTAATCAGAGACAAACAGTTACAAAAACAATAATATCTGATCATAACATCATAGAAGTTCAAACTAGTATTAACTCAGGGTTAGGGAACTGCGACACTAATGTTAGAGACGGAATGTTCAGTAAGTTTAATTTTAATAACCATAGAATTGACTGGGAAAAATAAACCAAGAGCTATCAGACATATCATGGGAATCAGAATGAGCAACTCTAAATCCCCACCAGTGCCTAAGAAGCTGAATACAGAAGCATACAAGGTATGTATGAAAACACGCACCATTGAGGAAACCCCGAAGAAGATCAGATATAGAGAGAGCGTAGGAGATGGTACAGGAGAAGAAAACGGGTTACTGAATTGCTGAAAAACACAGTTATGTTGGAACAGAAAGAGATAGCCTTAACCGAGAGATCACAATTAGAGCAAAACTTAAGATTCATACCTGACAGAAGAAGTACAAAGGAACAAAGAGCCATACGGATATTGCAAGAAACCCAAAATATTTCTACTCCTATGCAAAAACCAAGCTAAGAACTACCTGAGAATTGGACCATTATTGAGAGGAATTCATCGGACGATGAGCAGGAAATGAGTGAAATCAAAAGAACAGTATGAGTCAGTGTTCAGCAACACACTAAATGACAGCAAGGTAGAAAATGCAGAAATATTTTCACTCCAGCAGAAGGCTCGCAGACCACCTAACCGACATTAGTACAAATCCCATAGATTTCCCAAAAAGAAATGGCCAACATGCCCACTCACTCAGCACCTGGACCAGATTCATGGAATGCTTTATTTATAAAGCAGTGCAAAGTACCATTAGCAAGAGCCCTTAGTATTCTGTGGAGAAAGAGCTTAGATCTAGTGAAATTCCAGAGGCCTTAAAGAGTGCAGACATAGCTCCTTTGCATAAGGGAGGTAGTAGAGCACCTAGCTAAAAATTACAGACCAGTAGCCCCTCACTTTCACATCATAAAAATCTTTGAAAGAGTGATGAGACGGCAGATTACAAAGTTCATGGACCAGCACAACCAACATAACCCGAACCAGCATGGCTTTAGAGCGGGTCGATCATGCCTGGTCACAGCTTTTTGAACCATTATGACCCCGAATTAAGAGGCATTGGAGGGGACCAAAACGCAGATGTGATTTACAAATTTTGCAAAGGCGTTTGACAAATGCGATCATGGAGTGATAGGACAAAATGAGGGCCATAGGCATTACGGGGAAGGTAGGCAGATGGATTTTAGTTCCTAACACAAAGAACACAAAAAGTAGTAGTGAAAGGGCAAGATCCAGCACCCTTGAGGTCAAAAGCTCAGTGCCCCGGCACTGTCCTGGCATCTGTGTTTCAACCTCTACAAGACATAGATAAAAACACCCAGCACACTTTTGTATCATCATTTGCAGATGACACTAAAATAAGCAGAAAGTCCCCACGTAGAGGACATGAAAAATTACAGGAGGACATAAGCAGGGTCTTCCAATGGGCAGTGGAGAACAACATGACGTTCAATGGTGATAAGTTTCAGCTGCTTAGGTATGGAAAAAATGAAGACCCCAAAGGAACACTATAAAAAAACCAAGAGGGTCACCACATAGAACGAAAGGAACACGTAAAGGATTTTGGGAATAATTATGTCTCTGATTGTCGTTTAAAGACCATAACAAGACAAAGATCACAACAGCCAGGAAGATGACGGGGTGGGTATTGAGAACTTTCAAAACAAGGAAATAATGCCGATGGTGACACTATTCAAATCGCTAGTGCTCCCTCACTTAGAATACTGCTCAGTGCTGACGGCCCCGTTCAGGGCAGGAGAAATAGCAGAGCTGGAACAAATCCAGAGATCGTTTACGGCTCACATTGAGCCATTGAAACATCTAAATTATTGGGAACGCCTTCAAGTCTTGAACATGTACTCATTGGAGCGGAGGAGAGAGATACATGATAATATATACATGGAAAGTACTTGAGGGCCTGGTCCCAAATCTGCACACTGCCATAACAACATACTGGAGTGAGAGATATGGGAGAAAGTGTAAAATAAATCCAGTGAGGAGCAGGGGTGCGGTGGGGACAATACGGGAGCACTGTATTAACATCCGGGGTCCCAGACTATTCAACATCTTACCAGAAGATATCCGAAACACGGCTGGAACCAGTGTAGAAGCCTTCAAGAGGAAACTGGACAAATATCTTCACCAGGTGCCAGATCAACCAGGCTGTGATGGATATGTGGGGCAGCGGGCCTCCAGCAGCAACAGCCTGGTTGACCAGGCAAGCACCAGACGAGCCTGGCCCATGGCCGGGCTCAGAGAGTAGATACTCTCGAAACTCTTCAAAGGTATATCAAAGGTAAAGGTATATCATCATTCACTCCATTACTGATATTTATATATTCCGACGACCAACGCCTTTTTCGTCCAGCAAACTAAAAAAACAATAGTGTTAGATTCTTGGAATTTTACAAATATGTAATTATCAAATTTAGGTTTTCAAAAAAAAAAAAAAATCAGTGTATGAGCCATAAATTTATTATATACCGGAGGGAGGAGTGCGCTAAACTCTTGGGAATCATAAAGCTCTTCTGGATCAAAGCTCTTAGGAATCAAAAAGCTCTTGGGGAATAAGGATCACTCAGGTTTTATCTGAGGATGGGGACGTAGCCTCACTCCCGAGATCAGAGCCCTTCAACAACATCAGTGTAACCCTTTAAGAGTGGGGCACCAAAAAATCATGAAGGCATTTTAAAAAAAAAAAATTTACTAAGCACATTGCCAATATCTTTAAAGAAACATCAGAATGTTCTCTAAATTTTAATTTCAGGATGATTTGTGGACATGCGTGATGTTGCTGAGAATCTGGTCGATTGTGATACCGCAGGAAGATGAAACCTTCGTGGTGATGCTGAAACAAGGAGCTATCCAGGGATTCAAGGAGGAAGCCGCTAACGGAAGGAGTTTCTACGCTTTCAAGGGCATTCCTTACGCCCTGCCTCCGGTTATGACCTCAGGTTAAGGGTGAGGGAACAGCAACAAGCCACAGGGGATGGAAATCTAGACTGTCGTTTAACACTGTTTTGCTGTGCAAATTTTTTATATAGCACGATTGAAGAATTGTTGTATATATTTGTTTAACACGTAAAACTAAAAATTAAATTGACACGGTTTGCGAGGGAAACATTTTGAGCGGGCAGTCGCCCGGTTACACTATTGAGTCAATGGGGAGACCTACGGGAGACTACCCCACCACCATCCTGACAGGGACTTACTGACTTGACTGAATAACTGAGTTGACTGAATAACTTACTGACTTGACTGAATGACTTAAAGTTAGACTTTTTCACTGAAGAGGACCCTGAAACTGTCTAGAGCAGCTGATGCCTTACCGTCAGTTGTATAATGTACTGCAGGGTAAAGAGAACAGAAATCCATTACAGAATTTATGCACACTCCAGTACAACCATCGACTTCCAGTACCAGAACTTCTACCACCACCTCAGCTCAGTAGGGCCACAGCATAACTCTCCACTCTGCACAATCATCGACAAACACTAGCACCCACAATTTAAGGTAAAATACTATTATTTCTGTTGCATTTGTAGTCTTAAGCAGTAAAAACAACATAATACATCATAACAATGAACTACAATTACATATTCCTTTTATTTTTGTAAGACCTGGAGGTCTAAAACAAGTTGTTTGGCTTTTCTCCCAAACTAACCCTATTTTTCCTACAAGTTTTCAGTTTGTCTAACACGGCTTTTCAGGAACGTAACTACCATGTTAAACGAAAGTCACTGTATATATAATATATATTAAATATATATATATATATATATATATATATAATATATATATATATATATATATATATATATATATTCCTAAGACGGTAAAACACCAAAAGCTCTGCTGGGTGCTTGATTCTTGAGAGATTTGGTGGTCCTGTTTGTTAGAGCATCATGTGATTTTCGCACACAGTGAGGAAAGGCCAAAACGACATGGGTTTGAATCCTTGGCTGTTGCAGTATTTTTTGATTAAATATCATTTTGTTCGTTGTTACAATAATATATATACTGCTTGTGGAGGTATACACCAAATGGGGGTAGAAAGAATTTAGCCCCAGAGGCTCAACACCCGTATGTGTAGAAGCCTAGCTGTCTGCCAGCCGTCCTCTCCTGCTGCCACCTAGGGCCCCCTACCCCTTCCAGTCTGCCCCCTGTTCCTTCCTCACTTCTCCCAGGCATCACCAGTCAGCAGGCCTACCCTCTCTCCCTTGCATGGGCATGGCCCCTCCCACCACAAAAACACACTGCCTGTGTCCCTCACGCCAAAAAAAGTATAAAACCCCCGAAAAAATAATCATTGTTCCACCGCCTTGCAAAGAAGCGACACAAATAACCTTTCATTATACATGTCCTCGGATCAAGGTAAAACACCTAGCTGTGGTTGTTTGATTAAGTTTGGTGGTCCTGTGGGTTAAATCATGTGATTTTCGCTCACCATGAGGTGGGCCCAAAACGACATGGGTTCGAGTTCATGGCTAGTCGCATTAAAATACCCACATTTGTGGTTACAATATATACCTATACACACACATATTAACCGTCGCACGGTAGTTACGTTCTTGAACATGATGTGTTATACAAAACCGTGTTAAAAACTAAGAAGTTATGGGGAAAATAGGGCGTTCCTGGACCCCAAAAAAAAGCCAAACAACTTTTTTTTAGACCTCAGATCTTAATAAATAAAAGGAATATGTAATTTGGTTTTATTGTCATGATGTATTATTTGTTTTTACTGCTTAAGACTACAAATGCAACAGAAATAATAGTGTTTCTTACCTTAAATTGTGGGTGCTAGTATTAGTCGATGATTGTTTAGAGGGGTGGAGAGTTATGCTGTGGCCCTGCAACCTGTTAAATTAATTTTACGGGCGTGTTAGGGCAAAAATATGTAGAAATATTTTAATCGTGCTATTACCAATAGTGCAAGACAAAAAAGTGTTAAACGACAGTCTACTTGTGTTTGTAAAATATTATATATATATATATATACTTTTCTTTCCAACAAAGGGGCCCTCTCCCACCAAGGCAGGGTGACCCAAAAGAAAGAAAATCCCAAAAAGAAAATAGTTTCATCATCATTCAACACTTTCACCCACTCATACATAATCACTGTCTTTGCAGAGGCGTCGAATACGCAGCTGAGAATATGTCCCTCCCAACCGTCACTATCCCAGACCCCTCCTTTAAAGTCAGGCATTGTACTTCCCATTTCCAGGACAAGTCCAACTAAATCAAAACTGGTTTTTGAATCCTTCCAAAATATTACCCCTCACACTCCAACAGCTCGTCAGGTTCCAAAAACCATTCTTCCATTCACTCCTATCTAAATTAGACACATATCAAACTTGGGTATCTTTATTGTGGAAACATGTCCACACAGTGGCTTCATCAGTCCAATACAAAGTAGAAAGTTGTAAGGAGGAGGTTTGGGTAATCAGTCCCCCCGGCCTGGAGTCATGTTCAGTCCATCAATCTGGTAGTTAGTACAGCATAGGGCAATGGAGGTTGCCAAACTGTAGACAGGTGAGGAAGCAGGGGAGGCGGACAGAGTGAACACACGACCCGGCCGAGGGACTATTACCTCAAACTACTCCCCTTCCTTTTACTTTGTATTGGGGTGATGAAGCC
>WNWK01036812.1:0-18917 GCA_009830355.1 Cherax destructor
GGTATTAGGGTTGTCCGAAGAGTTATCCATTAACAAGGTAGGGTCAGAACTAGGTGCGGTATCAAGGGGCCCGGGGTAGAGTCACGGATTAGGCATCCATGGTTAGTTATTCTTTCTTTTTGTTTTTAAGAAAAAAGAAAGAAGAAAATAAAATAAAAATAAAAAAGAATAAAAAAAGGGGGAACGTGGAGGAATAGCTCCTAGGAGGAATGAAAGGGGCGTAAATCCTCCGCGCCCAAGATGCAGATGCTGCATGGAACCCGTAGCATACCCTACCCTTCATGCCAGTAAACCAGCAATCCGGGATAGCAACCTCACATCCACCGAGCCACCTCGGCGGAAAAAAGAGAGGGCGGCCGGATATCCGCCACAAGCATACCGCCTTCGCCACCACCCCGGAATCCAAAAGGTGGCCTCCAGAGATACACCCATCGCCCGAAAGATACCTAAGGCCACCCCCGGGAGACCGGAGAGGATTAGGACATCCCCAGGCGATCCAGATTCCACGGCAAACTACACCACCGCCAAGAACCTCAACGGAATGGGAATGGACACGGACCCTTCCCCTACCTAGGAACTAGAATGCCTGTGGAGAGAAGCTCCCAGGGTAAAAATGGGAAGGAAATAAGGGAGGGATGAGGAGGAGGGGAAGGAGGAAAGGGAAAAGGGAGGATGGGGAAGATGGGAAAAGGGAGGGGGGATTGGGGGTAATTAGGTTCGGTCTGAGGAAGAAGACCAAGAGGTCCAATTCCTCAGACCGATAGCCTCTTTACCACGACAAGGAGCCCCCCTTAAAGAGGCCCAGCATACATAGCTGTCTTCATGAGGGAGCTGGACAGATACCTAAAGTCAGTACCTGACCAGCTGGGCTGTAGTTCATATGTTGGATTGCATGTGGCCAGCCATAACAGCCTGGTTGATCAGGCCTTGATTCACTGCGAGGCCTGGTTTTGGACCAGGCCTCGCAGTTCATTACTATACTGCTATTGACAAGTTATAGATATACATGTATTGCTGTCATAAGACTAGTGGAGGTATAATAGATAGAGAAGTCATGCAAAAAGATTCAGTCACTGCTTAATCTGAAAAGGACATCCTTATATCCTACAAACCCTTTCAAGGTCAGTGCCATAGTGCTAAAGCTTTGAGCTTAGGGTCTGTGCTGTAGTACTGTGTGATGAGTTCAGCTCACTCAGATAAGCAGTGAGCAGTAAATTTGGGCCTAGATATGAGAGAATGGGTCGATGCGGTGAATGTGCACCACAAAAAAGTCCTGCCCCACGCAGTGCATGATGGGAAAAAACTGTAACCATGTTTTTTGGTTTAAAATAGCGACTTTGAGGTGTATTTTTGGATGGTCTTTATGGTTGTATTTGCGATATCATTTAATAGAATGGAAGATATATTACAGAAATATAGATAATTTTGATTGCTTTCAGAACTGGAAATAGCTTGAAATTGAGCTCAAAGTAGCAAGAATGTTCTATTTTTGCTGACATTCCAGAGGACACAAATTACATCACTTGTCCAATACATGTCCAACTGGTCAGTTTAATACACATTCACAAATGTGCTGACATTATTTATATACTTACAATAATGCAGTAGTCTGCATAACAGCAAATCTTCTATAACCAGAGAACAATCCAAACGCTACTCATCAAACCTTACCAGCCTGATAAGAAGGTCAAAAAAATTGTATTATGAGAACAGACTACATAACATAAAAGATGATATGAAAAAGACCTGGAAAACCCTATCTGAAATTCTAGGAAATTAAAAGATATCCAAGAACAAAACCATCAAATTAACAAAATCAGATGAACCCCTACTCCCACCAACTGAGACAGCAAACAGACTTAATGTTTTCTTCTCCACCATAGGAAAGAATCTAGCAAGTAAAATCCCAAGCTCGAACACCCGTCCATCAGACTACCTCACCAACACCTATCCGAATACACTATTCTTAGCTCCAACCAACCCAATAGAAGTCTCGCTCATAATCAACACCCTTAAAAACAAGGCAGGAGACAAACAGCTTACCAACTTTTATGTACAAAAAAGCTTCTCAGGTACTGTCACCTATTATTGCAACACTCTTCAACAAATCCATTGAAGCCTCTACCTTCCCATCAATTCTCAAAATAGCGAGGGTCACCCCGATCCACAAAGGAGGTGATCAAGCAGACTTGAATAATTATAGACCAATATCTAACTTACCTCTGCTTTCTAAAATCTTTGAAAAATTAATTCATAGGCAGATCTATTCCTACCTTGTCTCCCACAACATACTCAACCCCTGTCAGTTTGGATTCAGGACTAGCAAGAGCACAAATGATGCTATTATACACATGCTTGAGCTAATATACACCGCACTTGAGAAGAAAGAAGTCCCACTGGGAATCTTCACTGATTTACGCAAAGCTTTTGATACAGTCGACTATGATTTACTGCTCACAAAATTAGCACACTACGGTATAAGAGGGCACTCACTCAACTACCTAAAGTCATACCTTAGTAACAGAAGCCAATACGTGTACACAAATGGAGCTAACTCTTCCACACAACAAATTACAGTCGGTGTCCCACATGGAAGTGTCCTAGGACCACTCCTATTCCTCATTTACATCAATGACCTTCCGAATGCATCACAACTACTCAAACCCATAGTTTGCAGATGACACTACATACATCTTCTCTCACCCAAACCCAATCATACTGGCCAACACTGTTAATACTGAATTACAGAAAATATCAACCTGGATGATGACTAATAAGCTTACTCTCAATACTGACAAGACCTACTTCATTCAGTTTGGAAACAGAGCCACAAATGTTCCACTTAACATAACGCTCAATGGTTCTCCTATCACAAGACTCACAGAGGGAAAATTCCTAGGAATCTACATTGACAGTAGCCTTAAATTCCAAACACACATACAACAAATTTCCAAGAAAATATCAAAGACAGTAGGCATACTATCAAAGATACGCTACTATGTGCCTCAATCAGCTCTCCTTGCACTGTATCATTCACTCATCTACCCTTATCTCACCTATGGAATTTGTGCATGGGGATCAACAACATTAAATCACCTTAGACCAATCATAACCCAGCAAACGGCTGCAGTCAGAATGATGATAAATTCCCACTCTAGACAGCATACTCCACCAATATTCAAAAGCCTAAAACTACTCACCGTAAAGAACATTCACACTTATTCTTGTGCATACTACATACATAGAACTCTACACTTTAATATAAACCCTCCGCTCAAAATTCTCCTCACCAACTTTAATAGGACCCATGACCATAACACAAGACACAGATCACTTTTTGATATACCCCGTGTCCATATCACCCTGTGTAAAAATTCTATGCACATAAAGGGCCAAAAAATCTGGAATTCATTACCAGTAAATACTAAAATAACCTGGTCTGAACATCAATTTAAAACTCTTCTCAAAAACCACCTACTCACCTTAAATTAAATACTCATATTTACTATTGATGTAACCATCCTACAAAACACTTGTCACAATGTAATATCCTCAGATTGTAAAACAAACTCAATCAATTTCTCTAGTATTAAGCAGTCTATAAGCCATTAGATTAATCTGCCCTTAATGCCATGGCATGCTAGTGGCTCTCTTTGCACTTCAGTTCATGTTTATAATAACAAAATCTCGATGTAAACTTGCAATGAAATAAAAATTTATTTATTATTTTTTTTTTTTTGTAAATAAAAATTCAAAATGGAAAGCAAGTGTAATATAGGAGAGGCCTGGAGATGTAACTAATGAGGAAATGTTTTAGTGCCAGGATGTCTACATTGTTTATTCTGTACCATGTTTTTAAATTGGTAATTTTTTAATTTTGTGTGAAATTGGCCAAATTATCGATTTCTGATCACTTTATTGAGTAGTTGAAATAGTTAAATTGGTGGTTTATTATACTCAGTTGTTAGAATGGAAGGCATACTAGCAAAATAACTTATGAGTTTGGTCAACTGGAACAATGGAATTGGCCTAAAATAGGACTCAGAGCGGGCAGAATCGTAGATTCTTAAATATCGCCGAAACTGCTAACTTTTGTGAGAGCTTACATTTGGTTTCATTACCTTCAGAAAAAGATTCTATATAATTTCAAAAGATTTTTTTTTTTTTTTTTTTTTTTTAAATTCTTGGACCCAGAGAGTAATTTTGAGATCAGGAGTCTGGACCCTGAAAGGGTTAATAAGATTAGCAAATTATCCTAAAAATTGCACAACTCAAAATAAATGCTAAACTTCCTTTTGAAATACACCAGTCCTACATGTTTGAAGCTAACCAGAAGATGCATTTTCAAGTTATAAAACAGAATCCAGTAATTGCAAGTTTATTATGGTAGTAAATTGGTAAATTTGCACCTACACAGCCTAAACATACACAGTATCATTCTTTTCATTAGATGCACCAGCTATTAAAGATTGAATCTGTTCAGTAGAGGTATATGTCAGATATTTTACAAGAAAAAATGCAATACCATTTTCAAAATAAAATTGACAAATTGGCACTTACACACTGATAACAATCCCAATCTTCTAAGTAGAATACAACAAATTTAAGAGGGTGAAGCTGATTAGAAGAGGCTTTGCCAGAAACCTCAGTCAACTACTGTCATGTGCAGGTGCCCAGAGGACACCTACACAAGACAGTAATTCCATGAACCTTTTCTATTTATTGTCCACCAGCATTGAAAATTTGAAGCCAATTAGATAAAGCATTCTCAAGTTATAAACAAAAAAAATGGAGTTAGAGAATAAAATTTTACACACATCGACTAGTCTTCCAAAGGGCAAATGAAAATAACTATGATTAATGGGGACAAATTTCAGCTGCTTGTATATAGAAGGAATGGTGACCTCAGAATGAGTACATACACTATACAGAACACAGGCAGACTGTATCATAGAATGTAAGATACTGGTAAAGGACTTAAAAATAACTAAAACAGAGGACACATGCAGCAAAGGCCAGGAAAATGACAGGGTGGATTATGAGACCCCAAACATGAGAAACAGTGCCACTGATCTTCTCAAATTACTTTTTCCTCTCAATTTTATTATTGTTGTGGGTTCACAAGAGAGATAGCAGAGCTGGAAAATGTACAGAGGCTATACAGTGGTCCCTCGGTTTTTGCCGAAAATTCGTTCCAGAATGCTGCTCAAGTGCCATTACCGAACGAATTTACTTCCTTAAGAAATAATGTCACGTAGGTTAGTCTATTTCAGACCCCCAAAAATACACTTGCAACAGCACTTACGAAAATACACTTACATAAATGTTCGAGTTTGGAGATGCACGAAAAACGAGGGACCACTGTATACTGTCCATATAGAATCAAAGAAAAAATTAAACTATATTGAAAACTCCTCAAAGGCGCTGGATAGTTTTCTCTGGAATGAAGGACATAACTGATAATATATACATGAAAGACATTTGAGAGCCTGGTCCCTAACCTGCACACTGCTATAGAAAACTAAAGTGAAAGATATGCTGAGAAAGTGAGGAATAAGCCTAGTGAAGAGAAGAGTGGCCATTAACACAATTAATGACTCTTCATTATAATACTGACAGATATTAGAAATACTGCAGGAATGAAGATGTAAGTTTCAAAAAGCTCAATAGCTTTCTGCTTTAAAGTGCTGAATAAGGTGAGTTGTGATGGCTATGTAGACCTGTGGGCCACTAAAACAACCTGGTGGATTAGGCTTTATACAGGGAAGCCAGGCTGCAGGAGTAGGAAAGCCCTCAAATTTAGTCACAAGTTAAACATGGATTTAGTGTACACCATTTGTATTTAGAAACTAGGCAGGTTAAGTACTGTACTAAGTACAGTGGACCCCCGGTTAACGGACATAATTCGTTCCAGAATGCTGTTCAAGTGCTGTTACCGAACGAATTTATTAACTTAAGGAATAATGTAAATTAGAGTAGTCTTTTTGGACCCCCAAACATACACTTACAAAAGCACTTAAAAAAATACACTTACATACATGTTAGTGTTTGGAGCCGGCTGTTAACCGAGGGTCCACTGTACTTTTTTCCAGGAAGTTGCACTGCAAGCTGGACATTGTGAACCAATAGTAAGGGTTGGTATGATCTTTCCCAAGTTGTGTTAAGCATGAAATTATGGATTTGTGCTGTTGCACCAGAGCCTGACTAGAAAAGAAAGAATACACACACAATGATGGTATTCTTCAAAGCATTTGTGCTTTCTTCCTTAAATTACTGTGCTGTCCTTGCATCTTCCTTTCCCAGCAGGTGAGATTTTCAAGTTAGAAATATAGAGATCATTAAATGTTTGCATAGATTTGGCAAAACATATAAACTGTTGGGACTACCTTACTCACAGTGTCCTCTGTAGAACAGGAGAGAAAGATTTCATATTATGCACATGGAAAATACTGGAGGACCAGGCATGTAATCTGAACATAAATAACAATATATTGAACAGAGCAGTAGGGGAGTAAATACAGGGTAATCTCTGAAAAGTTGCAGTACCAAAAGCACAGAGACCACTGTCATCATCCTTTAAAGTATTTTGGCCTGCAAAATTGTAGAAGTCTTCAGTAGGAAACTTTTTCTGCACTTGTAGATGCCTAATCAAGGAGATTGTGATGGTTATGTGACCTTGTAAGCTGTAGCTAGAAATAACTTGACTGATTAGGCAATTACCAGGGAAGAAGGTTGTGATATTTGAGGACTTTGACCTGTGAGATCACTCAACACTCTTTGCAATAAAAAGTAAATAAAAACCAAAATAAGAGCACCAGTGGTTAAACTATGTAACAGAATAAAAAGTACTAACACAGAGAAACAAATAACATGCCAATACTGTCACACCAAGTTAAAATAACTCATCAGTTAAAACCCTCATTAAATTTCAATGCCAAAAGACAAGCTCCCTAAGGTCCTTACAGGCACTTCAATTTACCTGGAGTTTACATGGATTTGCTTCTAGAAGAGACCAGATCAGGCTGGTAATTATGAAAAATACAACTTAAGACAAAAATGCTAAAGCTGTTTGCAAGCAGTTAAAATGTGCTCCACAGTCAGTTGCAAGACAAGCCACGCAGAGAGGAACATGTGCACCTGCAAACTAATGTCTTTGGGTGAGGTACACGCCTGATCCACAGTCTACAGAGAGCTGTCTCAAAGTGACTATTCTTCTTGAAGGAGGGGACCATCCATGTCCTCTTGAGCTCTGTACAACTTGTTGTGTGTCTGTAGGGTTCACTGGGCTTGATACATCTCAAGTATACAGTGGACCCCCGAGTTTCGTAAACCCCGGAAATTGTGCTTTTATGTAAGTATAATATTGTAAGTGCTTTTGTAAGTGTATTTTTGGGGGTCTGAAATAGACTAACCTACGTGACATTATTTCTTAAAGGACGTAAATTCGTTCGGTAATGGCACTTGAGCAGGCTTCTGGAATGAAGTTTTTACGAAACTCGGGGGTCCACTGTATACAGTGGACCCCCGGTTAACGGCCGGCACCAAACACTAACATTTATGTAAGTGTATTTTTTTAAGTGCTTTTGTAAGTGTATGTTTGGGGGTCCAAAAAGACTACTCTAATTTACATTATTCCTAAAGTTAATAAATTCGTTCGGTAACAGCACTTGAACAGTATTCTGGAACGAATTATGGCCATTAACCGGGGGTCCACTGTATAGTATCTTTGTCACTGAGAAAAAAACCTGCTATAAAGCAGTCTCGAAATAGCACCCTTCACTTTGGCATCCACTCAGTAATCTTCTGGGACTCCAACATAGCCCAGTTATAAACAGAACTCCACAGTTTTGTGCCAAGTGTGGATTTGGGCTGACTACTTCTGGCTCATTATGAACAGAAGCATATTGAGCAAGGAACAGTAAAACACATTCGAAATCAGAGTAGACAGTGAACCAGAATGCACCTGAGTTGGCTATCAGGATAAGACCAGCAAGGATCACTTGACTCATTGGTAAAAACCTGTATTGTTGAAGCATAAACCCAGTCATTTTCTAGGAAATTAGCTAAGGTAATCACCTGTATCCAGCATTTAACCCTTTAACTGTGTCCAACATACTAGTATGCAACTGATGACTATGTCTGATGTACGTACTAGTACTCACAATTTTTGATACCTTCAAATCTGCCACCTTCCAATATTTTTTTTTACCTCAGCACAACTTTTTTGGGGCCTTCTACAATCTCATCATACCTCTGAAAAAATCTAGGGTCAGGAGGGCCCACACAGGTGATTGTGTGTTCATTGTACAGTGGACCCCCGAGTAAAGAACACCCTGGAAATCGTACAATTATGTAAGTATAATATTGTAAGTGCTTGTGGAAGTGTATTTTTGGGGGTCTGAAATAGACTAACCTACGTGACATTATTCCTTAAGGGAGTAAATTCGTTCGGTAAATTGGTTCGTACGTTGGACTGCGTGCGGCCAGCAGTAACAGCTTGGTTGATCAGGCTCTGGTCCAACATGAGGCCTGGTCACAGACCGGGCCGCAGGGGCGTTGACCCCTGAAATTCTCTCCAGGTAAACTCCAGGTAATGGCACTTGCGCAGGCTTCTGGAATGAAGTTTTTATGTTACTCGGGGGTCCACTGTACTAGTATGTCTAACTAGTATAAGTAAACAATGAAATCAGGAGCTGTTCCACTACCAGCTTCCCTACCAGCAAACAGGGTGTGGAAGTATTATATAGATGACTTATTCATTCCAAATTTATTATAATTTCATGATACTAACAGTGGAAGTCAGCCACAAAGCACACTAAGTAGATTTAACCCAGGACAACCCACTGTAAAACAATGTGACTTATTTTCATCTTTCACTGAGTATTACACCTTGAAACAATTGTAATATTATAGAATTTTGTTGTAAGTATGTGTTTTACAGTAGTCTGGAAGGCACATGGAGTAGGATATTCCCTCAAACCTAAAAATACATAATTAACCTAGGATAGTCCAATAGTCAAACAGTGTGACTTATTTCCATGTTTAGAGGAGTATTACACCTTGCAACAACTGTAATATTATAGGTATTCCTTGTACAGTGTTAGAAGAAAAAATAATTAAAAAAAGACCAAAACAATTATTTCACCAAATTATACTGTATATTCCAAGTGGAGCAATGTTTGAAGTGCTAAAACATCTTTAAACACATTAATATCATAAGAAACTAGTGTATATAGTGTGAAACATGAAAAACAATTACAAAATTAAAAAAAGAAATTGGCATCAAGAAATTGTAAAACATAAATATCACTGGCAGATTTATGCTGTTGCTGCCAACAAGTAAATATGTTTTTCACCAACTTCAACACATTATAAAATCTTAAGTTTTTATCAGATTCCACTCATTTTAGTTTTAATCTATTCATAAAAATGGACTTTTTCATTCTGTGAGGGAAAAAAAATCGCTTTCCTACACATACAGGAATTTTTTTCTGGGTATGCCACAGTTTAGGGGATATGGGTTCCCACCCACTGCTTACAGAGGCATACCTCAAGTGCTGTCAAAAGAGGGCAAGGAAAGAACATGACATCTCTGACCACATAGCACCTCTCATGACAAAAATCTCTACTCAGTCTCCAACCATAAGCTGTGTTGCCAGGTGTATAGTGTACATAAAATCCATAGCAAGTAGCAAAACCCCAGCTCCTGGTGGAGATCCACATAGAGGCTCTCTAGAGGAAAAATATGTTATGCCCAATGCAAAGCCATATCTCTAGGTTATGGACAGGATCCACAATCTAGGGAAATGGAAGAGGAGGCTGAGTAGTAGATCTACGGTCATATGCTAACCTGAAACAGTGCAAGGCTGCATACATGCAGAGCATGGTCCAGTGATCTGCCCATTCCCCCAAGTATGATGCAAGAGCACCTTTAAAATGTCTAGCATACACATGTCAACCAGGAAAGTCTGGCCACAGAATGAGCGGTAGTATCTCTCTCTAAACTGATCATATCACAAGTTCAGATGGTTTAAAATATCAATGAGAACAGTCAGTGATGAAAACAAATATTTTCAGACCAAAACAATAATAGGGGCTTGACGTAAGTGGGAAACATTTCATCTGGCCATGCATTAAAAATTAGTCTAGTATGGGAAACCTGCTCAGAGCAATTTCGACCACCATGGCTCTGATGTATTCAAACATGAGCCCCCCCCCTCATCACATATGTAGGGAATGAGAGGTTTAGGAATTATTATAGCTAAGCTAAAGTAAAAAATTTAATTACATTGGTACCTCGGTATACGTCTGCTTTGGAATAAGTCCAACTTGGTATACGTCCTGTTTGGACGTGAAAATTTTTGCTTGGTATACGACCTTTGTTTGGAATATGACTCGTGTGCTAGAACTTGTATGGGTCAAAATGAGTCACGACACCGTGTGCTACCCGTGTTTCTCTCTCGATGTGGAGGAGTTAGTGGAGGGGCACAGGGAAGAGCTGACCACTGAGGAGCTGCAGGAACTTGAGAAGGAGGAGCACAAGACTAAGATGGATGCACTCTCTTCAGGCTCAGAAGAGGAGATAGAGGAAGCCCCTACTTAATTAATCAAGGAAATCTTTGCCAAATGGATGGACGTCAAAAACTTTGCAGAGACGTACCACCCCAACAAAGCCCAAACAAGCCATAATAGCATTGTCTGGAATGACCAGACAGTGTCACATTTCTGAAACATCCTGAGGAGAAGGCAGAAGCAAAGTTCTTTGGACAGATTTTTAGTAAAAGTCAAACCAGGTGAGCTCCAAATAAGAAAAAAAAAGAGACAGAAAAGAGAAGGGGACTCTCCTTCCAAACAATAACATTTCTTCCTCCTCCCTTCTCAGCACTATCTTAGTAGGCACTCGACTCTTTTCAGCAAAGTAAAGCGAGGTTAAATTTGCATTTATTTCATCTAATTCTTTTGTATTTATGTATTTTAGTTTTAAGCAGTGTTTAAATTACATATTTTAGTATTAAGCAGTGTTTAAATTACATATTTTAGCATTAAGCAGTGTTTAAATGACATATTTTAGTATTAAGCAGTGTTTAAATTATTTTATACAACTCCATCAATGTATAATATGCCAATAACAATACGATTTTTTTTCATGGGAACGGATTAATCGTTTTCCCTATACAGTGGTCCCTCGGTTTTCGCCGAAAATTCGTTCCAGAATGCTGCTCAAGTGCCATTACCGAACGAATTTACTTCCTTAAGAAATAATGTCACGTAGGTTAGTCTATTTCAGACCCCCAAAAATACACTTGCAACAGCACTTACGAAAATACACTTACATAAATGTTCGAGTTTGGAGATGCACGAAAACCGAGGGACCACTGTATATTTCTTATGGGAAAATTCGTTTGGTATACGTCCTGTTTGGTATAAGTCCAAAGTCCTGGAACGGATTAAGGATGTATACCGAGGTACCACTATACTAGTATTCTTATGTAATATATAGAATTAATGAGTCTGGAGATTCATTATTCACTTTTTTATATATATCTTGCTTCATTTATTAAATATATTTAATATCATTTACATAGGTACTACATGTACGACAGTGGTGACACGTCCAACGATAAAAACAACTCCAAGTTCCACCATAAGCACCACTACCACTACACAAAATCCCAATGTCTGTCGTGATACAGAGTTTGCATGTAATGACATACTGCATACCTGTATTCCATCTCTACTTCTCTGTGATGGGATCTCAGATTGTCCAAATGATGCTGATGAGAACCTTTGCCCAGGTATAATGTACACTATATTTAAAGATTTCTTTTCCTTTATTTTTATATATATAATGGTATAAAATAGTGGCACAGTGGTAAGAGATATACTCATGCAGTACAGTGGTACCCCGAGTTTCGTACTTTATTCGTTCCAGAAGGCTGTTCGAGTGCCGTTACCGAACGAATTTGTTCCCATAAGGAATAATGTAAATTAGATTAGTCCGTTTCAGACCCCCAAAAATACACTTACAAAAGCACTTACAATAATACACTTATATAATTGTTCGAGTTGGGAGCAGTACGAAACTCGGGGTACCACTGTATATTGTGATCCTTTATTGACTATGTTTTGCCAATGCAGTGAGTTTTATCAAGTTATAAACAGATGACCTGATAACTCCCACTGCATGTGTCAAACATCATCCACAGATGATACCATTATACTACATTTGTCTCTCTTATCCTCCTCCCTTTTCTGAGAATACAATATATTTCCTATTAGGGTGAGTTACTAATCAAGACATGATCAGTGTAAATAAAATATAATAATATAGCATGGCTAGAGGATGCATTTTTACTTAGTGCATTTAATTAAGCAATAAATCTGTGTAGGTCATTCAGCATGAGTGGTGGTATGGTTGATCCTCCATTAACTAATTACTCTTGGTCTCTGACCTGTCAGGCTGTTAGTGATCAAGCCTCCACCTCTCCTTGCACTGAATGATCTACACAGTTTTATCATACATATTTATGTATATTTTCTGAGAACTCAGATTTTCATTTGTTTTATATTGCAATGCAGAGAAGACTCCTTGTGACCCTGGGTTCTTCTACTGTGCTGACCGCTTCATGGAGATTCCATGTATGAGGGTTTCTAACTTGTGTGATGGAAAGGTGCAGTGCCTAGCTTACAAAGCTGATGAGTCTCTTTGTGGACAGTGTCCTGACTACTACTGCCAAAATAATGGGGACTGTGCTGCTGTAAATGGAGGTGCCCCTGTCTGCAGGTATGTCTGTTCTTAAGTAGAATTACATTTTTAATGTTATGATAAGGGCAGATAAGTAAGATACTTTGGTTTTACAGATTCTGTTGTAGTATGTCATTGATGTCAGCTAGGCCTGTACATGTACTTGTAGAAATAATTAGTATATTATTATTATCAAAGAGAAGTGCTAAACCTACAAGGGTCATACAGTGCAAGGTGGAAAGTACAGTGTCTGCACTCTGAAAGAGGGGTGTGGATGTTGCAGTTTAGAGGGTTATTTGAACTATGATGTCTACATGCTTCTGTCAAGACAGCAACCAACTGACTGATGAATATTTTTTTTTTTCCCATCTCTACCTTGGTTAGAGATAGCCAGTGTGTTAAAAATATATACAGTGGACCCCCAAGTTACGAGCACCTCGGAAATCGTACAATTATGTAAGTGTAATATTGTAAGTGCTTTTGTAAGTGTATTTTTGGGGGTCTGAAATGGACTAACCTACTTGACATTATTCCTTAATCGAGAAAATTCGTTCGGTAATGGCACTTGAGCAGCCTTCTGGAATGAATTATGCTTGTAACTCGGGGGTCCACTGTACTACTGTACCTCAAAAATCTGATAAAGAGAATGTGGCGTATCATTTTTAATTTGTATAAATCATTTGAAAAATGAGTAGCAGATCAGAATATTCTTTAGTGTTCATTCTCTACTATTTCCTTCATGAAGATATAATTTCAGAGATGATAAATCAGACACTTGTGCAACATTTGTATATCTTTATTCTGGAATAAAGATATCCAAATGTTGCACAAGTGTCTCACTTATCATCTTGTTGGCATGGTAAACCACTTATTCACAATTTCAGAGATACTGTACTTAGTAGGAAAGCTTTATCTTATATTTCACCCTCTTGTCAGCTTATACCAATAGTGTCTCCATAAAGAGCGTGAAAATGTCTTCATAAATAGTTACTTTTTAATATGTAACCAAGCAATAGAACTAAAGTTTTATATGCAGTGTTTTGCAAATAAACAATATTACTGTTTAGGTGCACTGACAAGTACAGGGGAAACCGGTGTGAGTTAGTAGTTCCACTGACTACCACCATACCACCAAACACCACTTCCACACCCTCCCCTAGTAGTGGTGGTGGGCTCAGCGCAGGTGCTATTGTTGGCATCGTCCTCGGAGTCCTCCTCTTCATCATTCTACTGGGAGTAATTGCCTATTATTTTATAAAAAAGAGACAGTAAGTATTCCTCAAGTATCTTATTAAAAATATAGTTAGCTCCCTTATAAAGCTCCTCTGTATAGTGCAGTTTTATAAATGGGATTAAAAAATGGTATATCCAAAAGTGAATAATGCATGAAAAGGTCTTCATAGTATTTGCTATTCAGTTTTGAAGGAACTGTTAGTCACATTTACAAAAACCACACTATATAGAGGATTATTAAAATCAAAACTAAGCGCTAAATCCACAAGGGTCATACAGAACTGCAGGGCAGGATGTACCCAGACATATGACTGGGTACACTCGCTTTTGTCTCTCTTGTCTGAGTTTGTTGGTTCAAACTTACAGCGTTGATTATATATAGGAGCTTTATAAGAGAGCCGACTGTCCATGCAAATTCAATGTTAGCTTTGAAGGAGATTTATGTATGACTTGTCTCATAAGGTTTAGATAATACCGACAAATGCACTATAAAAAACAGACATATACAACTTACAATTTTTTTTATAGGATATGTTTCTCATAAGTTAGTGATACCCCAAGTTTTGAACTTAATCCATTCCAGGAGCTAGTTCTAAAGTCAAAGCAATATTTCCCATAAGAAATAATGTAAATCCAATTAATCCGTTCCAGACCCACAAAAATATTCACAAAAAATACATTTTTTAAAGAATAACTACAGTTTTACATACACACAACACAGATAAATACATACAGTAATAAATTTATAAATAAACATTTAAAATAACATTTACTTACCTTTATTGAAGACTGTTGTTGGCATCTGGAAGACAGGGAGGAGGAGTGAGGGAGCACTTATTGTTTGGAAGGGGAATCCCCTTCCATAAAGACTTCAGGTAACAAGTCCTTATCTGGGGTTACTTCCCTTCTTTGTCTTTTAATGCCACTAGGACCATCTTGAGAGTCACTGGACCCCTGTCGCACAAAATAACTGTCCAGAGTGCTGTGTTTCTGGCACCTCTTTAAGATGTCCCTAAAATGGGACATTGTTTTGTCACTGAACATGTTGCAGAGATGGCTTGTTTCACCTTGCTCAGGGTGGTATTTCTCCACAAAACTTTGCAACTCATTCCACTTTGCACACATGTCCTTAAGCACTGAAGAAGACACCTCCTTCACTCCCTCTTCCTCCTCCTCCTGTGAAGCAAGTTCCTCAACTGTGGTCTGATGCTGTTCCAGATGAAGCTCTTGCAGATCGTCAGTGGTTAGCTCTTCCCTGTGGTCCTCCACCCACTCTTCCACATCCTTGCCACTCACCTCCAACCCCAGGGACTTCCCCAATGCCACAATACAGTCCACAACAGGCAGAGGGTTGGCAGGGTCAGGGTCAGCCTCAAACCCTTCAAAATTCCTCTCTTGGACACATTCCACAATGGCCACAATTGTCTCCAAGCAGAGTTCAAAGTCCTGGAAGTCACTCCCTCCCAAGCCTTACCTATAAGGCTTATGCAGTTGTAGATATTGAAGTGATTCTTCCAGAACTCTCTTAAGGTCAACTGAGTGTCCGAGGTCACTTCAAAGCACTTTTGAAACACTGCTTTGGTGTAGAGTTTTTTGAAGTTAGAAATGACCTGCTGGTCCATGAGCTGGATGAGAGGAGTGGTGTTAGGAGGCAAGATCTTTACTGTTATAAAACTGAAGTCCCTAGACAATAGGTCTACCAAGTTTGAACACACTGGGATTTTCTTAGTGATACACCAGTAAAGGCTTCACTTTAAAATCCCCACTAGCATTAGCACAGAACAAGAGAGTTAGCCTGTCTTTCATAGGCTTGTGTCCTGGCAGTGCCTTTTCCTCCTGCGTGATGTAGGTCCTCTTTGGCATTTTCTTCCAAAAGAGGCCTGTTTCATCACAATTGAACACTTGTTGGGGTTTGAAATTTTCAGTGTCTACGTACCTCTTAAATTGACTTACGAATTTTTCAGCCGCACTTTTGTCTGAACTTGCAGCCTTACCACACTGTGTATGCCACTGCACTTCTTAAATCTGTCAAACCAGCCTCAGCTGGCCTTAAATTCACTATCAGCACTCGTTGCAGGCATTTTCTTTCTGAAATTGTCATGCAACTTCCTTGCCTTTTCACAAATGATCGACTCTGAAACACTATCACCCGCTGTATGTTTATTGTTGATCCACACCAGCAACAACTTCTCAACCTCTTCCACTGTTTGTGATCTATTTTTGGTTAACATGTCAACACCTTTTGCAACATCAGCTTCCTTGATTTCTTTTCTCTTTGCCAGGATAGAAGCGATTGTTGATTTGCTTTTGCCAAACATCCTGGCAAGCTCCACAAGTCGCACACCACTCTCGTATTTTTGTATTATTTTTTTCTTCACTGCTATGGTGTTTCTCACTTTCTTTACCAAAGGGGTGCCACTAGGAAGCTTCTTTGGGCCCATGGTGACTTATTTCACAGTCGCACTCAATCATCAAGCACCAAACACAATGAATTATACATGTATTGTGAAATGTTTGGATGAGCACAGAGGGTGATGTTCACTCGAGGATAAACAAAGCCAGACTGACTCACGACGCCTCCGTGAGCAGGCGGACAGGTCTGGTATGCAGTACGAAACACGGGGCACAGTGCGAAACTCAGGACAAAATTTAGCTGAAAAAACGGTTTGAAACTCCAAAAGTACTATACTCAGGGCGTACGAAACTCGGGGTTCCACTGTACATGCATGTGTTTCTAAGTAACCTGTCATGTTTAGTGTATAGATGAGGCTAATACTGTGTAAGCATATTGGATATTGCCAAGTTTAATACTTAAACTACAACTGTTTTAATAAATTTTATCTTTAAGTGAAACTATTTTGTTGCTCAAATTGTCATGAGGAAAAGACACTGGTGCCTAGTAAGTTTTTTGGTGTGACATTTCATTGTGTCCAGCATTATCAAGTCAATACAAAGGTTGTGTGTGTGTATACTCACCTATTTGTGGTTGCAGGGGTCAATACTCGGCTCCTGGCCCCGCCTCTTCACTGATCGCTACTAAGTCCTCTCCCTGTCCTCTCCTCTCCTTCTGAGAACTCTATGACTGAAGAAATACTTCCTAACATCCCTTTGACTCATCTGAGTATATGTATGTATATATATATATATATATATATATATATATATATTGCAAGAAAACCACTATGAAAAATAGAAGCCCCCCAGGCGGCAAATTACTCACATTATCAAGGAACAAATAACAGGAAACTTTTACAAAGGGGGCCCAAAAGGGGGACACACCTCACAGTACATCACACAACAAAGACCCACACTACAGTAGCGTAACACCACCTTTTGTGAAGAGGAACATAAAAAAGGACCGAAACTCTTCCCAAGAATTAAGATTAGTCCAATTTATTATTACTTCCCAAATTTTATTAAATTGAATAAATTTTAAAACCAAAAGAAATATTCATATTATATTCAAAACTGTTTTTTAATGAAACATGATTCTTTATATTTCCCAACCATGACTTGTTGACATTTTTAGCATTTGAGAAAATCAATTGAGGGTTTTAAAACCTCACATGAATAAATAAAAGCAAATCTTGTCCAGTTCTAATGTTATATTTATGTTTTTTTAACCTTAGTTCAAACTTTTACCTTTGCCTTTTATCGCATATTTGGGAATTTATAGACACTTTCCGCCCAGCTTTTTGGGGGAATTTTTATAAAAAGTCTTTTTTGTATCAAGAAAATGAACTTTGATATTAAATTTTAAAAAGGAAGATATAACCCTTTTCTGGTGGGAGAACAACATATTTTTGGTTGAATAAGGTTGGGCCCTTTTGGATTAAAAGTATTCCTAGCTATTTTAAAGATTTTCAATTATGTTTTTGGGATTTTAAATCATTACTATTTCCAAAAGATTTAAAATACCCAAGAAACATAATTGAAAATCTTTAAAAATAGCTAAAATTTTACAATCCAAAAAGGGGCAACCAACCTTATTAACCAAAATTTGGTTTCCCTCCCTGAAAAACTTGGGTTGTATGCCTTCCTTTCTTAAGAATTTTAATATCAAAGTTTATTTAAAAATCTTGATACAGTAAAAAGACTTTTGATAAAAATTTCCAAAATGCGGCGAAAGTGTCTATAAGATTCCCTTAATGCAAAAGTTTAATGGTCAAACTTTAAAAAATCTTGAACTAAGATTAAAAACATTAAATATAGCATTAGAACTGGAAAGATTCTAATTATTTATTTGTGAGGATTTTAACCATCCAATTGATTTTCAAAATGCTGGAAGGTTGTATCAAGCAAATCCATGGTGAAGAAATATTAAATCATGTTTCATTAAAAAACAGTTTTAATTTTAATATGAAATTTTTTTGGTTTATATAAATTGGATTCATTTTATTAAAAAAAAAGTTTATAATAAATTGGACAATCTTTTTAAATTTTTGGGAAGAGTTTCAGGTCCTTTCTTGTTCCTCCAGAATTGAAGGGTTTACCTTTCTGTGGTGAGTCTTTGTTAGGGGGATGTGATTGGGTGTAGTCTCGCCCCCCTTGCCCTTCTTGTCTTTTTTCCTGAATAGTTCCTTGATAATGTGAGAGTCACCGCTTGGATTTCTTCTATTTTTATGGTTTTCTTCATATTTTTATCACCTGTTTACTGTGATCTTTTGCAAAATATATATATATATATATATATATATATATATATATATATATATTTTTGTGTGTGTGTTACCAACACTCTTATATGGGTGTGAAGCATGGGTTGCAAATGCTGCAGCGAGGAGGAGGCTGGAGGCAGTGGAGATGTCCTGTCTAAGGGCAATTGTGGTGTAAATATTATGCAGAAAATTCGGAATGTGGGAAATTAGAAGGTGTGGAGTTACTAAAGTATTTGTCAGGGCTGAAGAGGGGTTTTTGAGGTGGTTTGGTCATTTAGAAA
>WNWK01036813.1:0-18916 GCA_009830355.1 Cherax destructor
CAGTGTTATCTGACACTTGTCATAACACCATTCGTCAAGGAGTTTCATATTATACCCAGGCACACATAGGCAGGCAAACAAAGACAGATAAGCCGAGCTAGACAGATAGAAACACAGATAGACAGACAGATAAACAGATAGACAGATAGACAGATAGATAGATAGACAGATAGACAGATACAGACATTGAAAACAAAGCAAGGGTTCCTTGCACACATTCATTCATCAATGTCACTGCCTTATCAGTAGTTATCTGACAATTGTCATGACAACATTCTTCAAGGAGTTTCATATATACTCCAGGATGTCTAAAACATTGCTGGGACCTATAAATACTTTGTATATATTTATAGACAATAGTAAATGACCAAGGCAGGTGAAATTGTTCACTTGTTGGTGTCATTGTGACTATTTGAGTACTATTTCAGTACCTAATATTAGTGTTAGAACAAAGATTGGCTATGAAATCACAAGAACTATTATAAATTGTAATTACCAGAACATAAAAATTGTATAAATTAAAATAAAAACTAGAAAAAAAAGTATATCGGCATTACTTCTGCAAGCGGCAGGACTTGTTGTTGCCGTCAGGTGAGCATCCAGCACCAACTTGTCGGGCTTATATCTTGGTAAGTACTGGCTCTAAAAATTTTTTTTTAGCCTATCCTGTTTATAAAAATGCGCTCTTCATTTAAAAAAAAAAACATTTTTTTTCAAAATATTCGGAGCAGTGCGCGAGTGAACGTAGATCTACGTGTGGACAGTTTAAGGGTTAAATGTTATCAGTATTTGGTAGCTGACATTTAGAGCACTCCACAGCAATTATTATTATTATTATTATTATTATTTCCCTACAATATATTGTAAGGAAATAATAATAATATTAATAATAATAATAATTATTATTATTTCCCTGCAATATATTGTAGGGAAATAATAATAATAAATAATAATAATAATAATAATTGCTGCAGAGTGCTCTAAATGTCAGCTACCAAATACTGATGACATTTAAAGTGTTCCAGATCCCTTATTATTATTACTTATTCTAAAAATAATAAATTCTATTTTTGCATTTGTTCTTATAACAAGAGTGATTTAGGCATGTTTACCCTGATGTAAACATCTTTTATGGTGGCGGTCTGCCTGCTTCTCTTACCCCTCATATAATATGGCATATATTATTCATTTCAGTATCTTTATTACAGTTCTAGGGTATTTATCATGTTTCTGATATCAATTTGGAATAAATGTAATAGATAGATAACCTTTATTTAGTACATTCATTACTTACTGCTTCCTTAACTTATTGAACCATGAACAATCATAAAACGCATGAAAACATAGTAAAATATTGTACTATATAGTACTACATACATGTTATACTGTAGTTTAATAACAAATAATGAACGAAGAAAACACTCAGTGAGTGAGTTGTGGGCGGGCTGGCTGCCGGGTCGGAGGGAAGGTAGTAGGGACGCTCGGGTGGCAGAAAACTTAAATACGATTTGGTGGGTGGGAATTTTGGCGGCTGGGAATTTGGCGGCCGGGAATTCGCAAATGTGTGAAGCCCGTGAAAGTGCAAAACGTGAATGTTGAGGGATACCTGTAGTATAGGAAAGAGCAAGGTGATGAGGATAAAAAAAAAAATGAGGTAAAGAAAGATTGGATATCAGATTAGAGGGAGAGAGTATAGAGGAGGTGAATGTATTCAGATATTTAGGAGTGGACGTGTCAGCAGATGGGTCTATGAAAGATGAGGTGAATCATAGAATTGATAAGGGAAAAAGGTGAATGGTGCACTTAGGAGTCTGTGGAGACAAAGAACTTTGTCCATAGAAGCAAAGAGGGGAATGTATGAGAATATACAGTCAACTCCCGGTTAGAGACGGCAGTCGGAGATTGCCCAAATCGGTGTTAGACAGGTTTTTTAATGAGAATTTTGGCTCGGTAATAGACAAGCCGCTCGGAATTGGCGATTCGTCCCGGACGCGTACGCGTGGCCCGCGGCCCAGCTGGGCGCCCAGGCACTCAGTGTGCTATTGTTTACAAGCGAGCGACCACCACCCACGATTTCATACCAGTATATTGTCATTATTCCACTGTTTTTAGTGCTTGCAACTGCTAAATAAGCCACCATGGGCCCCAAGAAAGCTCCTAGTGCCAGCCGTGGTAAAGAAAGTGAGAAATACGGTAGAACTGAAGAAGGAGATCATTGCAAAATATGAAAGTGGAGTGCGAATCACTGAGCTGGCCAGGCTCTAGGGCAAATCCCATTCAACCATCTGTTCCATTATGGCCAAGAGAAAGGAAATCAAGGATGCTGTTGTTGCGAAAGGTGCAAGTATGGTCACAAAACAGAGATCTCAAGTGCTGGAACAAGTGGAAACTTTGTTGTTATTGTGGATCAACAAGAAACAGTTAGCAGGAGATAGTGTTTCGCAGGCGATAATATGTGAAAAAGCAAGGCAGTTGCATGATGATCTCGTTGAGAAAATGCCTGCAACGAGTGCTGAAGTGAATGAATTTAAAGCCAGCAAAGGCTGGTTTGAAAGATTTAAGAAGCGAAGTGGCATACATAGTGTTGTGAGGAATGGTGAGGCAGCCAGTTCTGACAAAAGTGCGGCTGAAAATTACGTGAATGAATTCGTGGGGTACATAGAGGCTGAACAATTACATCCCCAACAAGTGTTCAATTGTGACGAAACAGGCCTGTTTTGTAAGAAAATGCACAACAGGACCTTCATTACACAGGAGGAAAAGGCACTCCCAGGACATAAGCCTATGAAAGACAGGCTAACTGTGATGTTGTGTGCCAATGGCAGTGGTGATTGTAAAGTGAAGCCTTTACTGGTGTATCATTCTGAAAATCCCCAAGTGTTTGGCAGCTGCGGTATCACCAAGTCTAATTTGTGTGTGATGTGGAAGTCTAACAAAAAGGCATGGGTCACTAGGGAAATTTTCCTTGATTGGTTCAAAAACATGTTTGGCCCCAGTGTGAAGAAATATCTCCAGGAAAATAATTTGCCACTTAAGTGCCTCCTGATAATGGACAATGCTCCTGGTCATCCTCGAGACTTGGCAGAGGAAATTGTGCAGGACTGTGAGTTCATCAAAGTGAAGTTCTTGCCCCCTAATACCACTCCTCTCCTCCAGCCCATGGACCAGCAGGTCATTTGCAACTTTAAAAAACTCTAAACCAAAGCAATGTTTCAAAAGTGCTTTGATGTGACCAGAGACCTGCGGATGACCCTAAGAGACTTCTGGAAAAATCATTTCCATATCCTGCATTGTGTAAACCTTATAGGTAAGGCTTGGGAGAAGTGACTACCAGGACTTTGAATTCTGCCTGGAGAAAATTGTGGCCAGACTGTGTCCTAGATTTTGAAGGTTTTGGGGCTGAGCCTCACAACCCTGAGCCTGAGCCTGTTGTGGAAGAAATTGTGGAACTGGGCAAGTCCATGGGGTTGGATGTTTGTACCGAGGATGTGGAACAATTGGTGGAGGAGCACAATGAAGAGCTAACCACTGAAGATATGCAAGTGCTTCAACAGCAACAACAGACCACAGTTCAGGAAAATGGTCCAGAGGGGGAGGAGGTGCCTTCTTCAAAAATTAAAGAGATTTGTGCCCAATGGACTAATGTGCAAACATTTATGTATGATTATCACCCTAACCAAGCTGTTGCAGGCCGTGTATGCGACATGTTTAATGACCATGTCTTGTCACAATTTAAGGACATTTTATAGAACTTCCAGATACAGAGCTCCCTGGACAGATTTTTGGTTAGAGTGGGGTCCAGTGACTCTCAAGCTGGTCCTATTGGCATTAAAAGAAAAAGGCCAGTAACCCCAGAAAAGAACTTGGTACCTTAGTGTTAATGGAAGGGGATTTCCCTTCCAAACACTAGCATACTACTCCATCTTCTCCCTCCTCCCGTCTTCCACACATCAACAACTCTTCAATAAATGTAAGTGACATGTTATTGTATCATAATTTCTTAATTTTTCATACAATTGTGTATAATTTAATGTCAAAAAGTTCTAAAAAATATTTTATTTTAATACTTTTGGATGTCTGGAACGGATTAATTTTATTTCCATTATTTCTTATGGGGAAATTAGAATCGGAAATTGACCAAACCGGTGATCGACGGGCCCTCTGGAACGGATTACCGGCGATAACCAGGGGTTGACTGTAGTTATACCAACATTCTTATAAGGGTGTGAAGCATAGATGGTGAATGTTGCAACAAGAAGGTTGGAGGCAGTGGAGATGTCATGTCCAAGGGCAATGTGTGGTGTGAATATAATGCAGAGAATTCGTAGACTGAAAATTAGAGAAGATGCAGGATTACCAAAACTATTATCCAAAGGGCTGAGGAGGGGTTGTTGAGGTGGTTCGGACATGCAGAGAGGATGGAACAAAATAGAATAACTTCGAGTGTATAAATCTGTAGTGGAGGGAAGGCGGGATAGGGGTTGGCTTAGGAAAGGTTGGAGGGAGGGGGGTAAAGGAGGTTTTGTGTGCAAGGGGCTTGGACTTTCAGCAAGCGTGCGTCAGTGTGTTAGATAGGAGCAAATGGAGACAAATGGTTTTTAGGACTTGACAGTGTTGTTGGAGTATGAGCAAGGTAACATGAAGGGATTCAGGGAAACCGGCAGGCCGGACTTGATTCCTGGAAATGGGAATTACAGTGCCGGCACTGTGAAGGAGGGGTGTTAATGTTGCAGTTTTATAACTGTAGTGTAAGCACGCCTCTTGCAAGACAGTGATGGAGTGAATGATAATATAAGTTTTTCTTTTTTGGGCCACCCTGCCTTGGTGGGAGATGGCCGATGTGTTAATAAAAATAATAATAAAGGTGAGTGGTGCAATGAGGAGTCTGTGGAGACAAAAAACATTATCCATGGAAACAAAGAGGAGAATGTATGAGAGTATAGCTATACCAATACTCTTATATGGGTGTGAAGCATGGGTGGTGAATGTTGCAACAAGGAGAAGGCTGGAAGAAGTGTGGTGTGAATATAATGCAGAGAATCCATAGTTTGGAAATTAGGAGGAGGTGTGGGGTTACTAAAAGTATTATTCAGAGCGCTGAGGAGGGGTTGCTGAGGTGGTTCAGACATTTAGAGGATAGAGCAAAATAGAACGACTTGGAGAGCATATAAATCTGTAGTGGAAGGAAGGAGGGGTAGGGGTCGGCCTAGGAAAGGTTGGAGCGAGGGGGGTAAAGGAGGTTGTGTGTGTAAGAGGATTGGACTTCCAGCAAGAGTGCATGAGTATGTTAGATAGGAGCGAGTGGATACGAATGGTTTTTATTACTTGACATGCTGTTGGAGCGTGAGCAAAGTAACATGAAGGAATTCAGGTAAACCAGCAAGCCAGACTTGAGTTCTGGAGGTGCAAGTATAGTGCCTGTGCTCTGAAAGAGGGGTGTTGATGTTGCAGTTTTTTAACTGTAGTGTAGGCATGCCTCTGTCAAGACAGTGAAGGAGTGAATGATGATGAAAGTGTTTCTTCTTTTTCATGTCACCCCCTACCTTGGTGGGAAATGGCCGATGTGTTAATAAATAAAAAAAATTACTGTACAATTATAAAAAACACTTAGACCATTAAGCATATGAACATTACCATAAAAAAATTTACCCATGTTTTACATATACAGTGGTACCCCGGTTTACGATGGTCCCCAAACTCACCCTTTTATGTAAGTTTATTTTTTTAAATGCTTTTGTAAGTGTAATTTTGGGGTCTAAAAGGACTAGTCTATTTAAACATTTCTTAAGGAGATAAATTCGTTTGGTAATGGCACTTGAACGCATTCTGGAATGAAAAATATAAAAACCAGTACCACTGTACAGTGGTACCTCGACATACGAGCAGCTCCCAACCCGAATAATTATGTAAGTGTATTATTGTAAGTGAATTTGTAAGTGTATTTTTGGGGGTCTTGAATGGATTTATCTAATTTACATTATTACAGTATCAGCACTCGAACAGCATTCTGAAATGAATTAAGCACGTAACTCGAGGTACCACTGTACTTCAGTGGAACCTTGGTTTTCGTATGCCCCATCTTGCATGTAAAACCACAGTTATTCTCTAAAATTATTTTTTGAAAATATTTGCCCTAAGAAATAATGTAAATCCAATTAATCCATTCCAGACGTCCAAAAATAAAAACAAAAAAATACATTTTATGGAGAATAACTGTGGTTTTACATGCAAGCTGGGGCATACAAAAACCAAGGTTCCCCCTGTAATTATTTTTACTCTATTTTTTCATGCTATCTCTGAAAGAGCTATAGTATCATGTACAATATACATAAAGATTTCAGTTTTATTTTCAAAAGCACTTTTAAATTGTTTTCTATGATTGCCTAAGCCAAATAAAGGAAGTAGAATTACCAGTTCTAACATTCATATTTTTTTTAACCTACTCATGGCATGAGTGTTAGCACTTATGAGTTTAAATCACCCTTATTACATAAGCTGATAGCCCCTTTAGTTTTCCCACAATAATGATTCCTTACGTGACCGAGGCCTATAACTGACTATCTCCTTAGAGTACATTTACAATCTTACAAACTTGAAAACCATCATAAAATTATATCATTATTAAAAACTTTGAACTAACCATCAAAGTCTGCTTTTGTTTTAACTGGAACACACACTTCAAGGAAATTTTCTTCACGCCCAGTAACTTGCTCACACTCAGAGCAGCAAGTCTCCAGGCACATGCGGCCAACAAATTTAGACCCGACAACATCAACAGCCTGAAAAAGGATAAGAATAAATGATAAATTTTTAGTGTGATTCTTAGATATACAGCCTCTCCTCACTTAACGACAGAGTTCCGTTCCTAAGAACACATCGGTAAACGAATTCGTAGCTAAGTGAGGAGCATACTATACAGTGGACCCTCGGTTTTCGTTCATCTTCCAACAATTATGTAAGTGTATTTTCGTAATTGCTTCTGTAAGTGTAGTTTTGGGAGTCTGAAATGACTAATCCAATTTACCTTTATCCTTATGGGAACAAATTCGTTCGGTAACTGCACTCAAACAGCATTCTGGAAAGAATTTTCGACGAAAACCGAGGGTCCACTGTAATTGTAGTGAGTTTGTGTCAGCCACCTTTGATATTGTTTTAATGTCACCTTTGCACCATTTATAACATTTTTAGTATACAGTGGACCCTCGGTTAATGAAAAAACTTCATCCCAGAAGCCTGCTCAAGTGCCATTACCGAACGAATTTACTTCCTTAAGAAATAATGTCACGTAGGTTAGTCTATTTCAGACCCCCAAAAATACACTTCCACAAGCACTTACAATATCATACTTACATAATTGTACGATTTCCGGGGTATTCGTTAACCGAGGGTCCACTGTATTTTTAAATGTTTATACAGTAGTGTAGTGTACTGTATACTGAAATAAACAGAACAGAGGAAATCAGCTCTAATATACATTATGTAGGTATGAATCCTGGTCAGAGAGCCCATCGTACATCTGAGGTGTCAGGTAAACAAGTGTGTTGCTAAGTGAGGAGAGGCTGTATTCAACAATAAACAATTTGGATTTTTTTTTCAACGAACCGGCAGTATCCCACTGAGGCAGGGTGACCTAAAAAAAAGCGAAAGTTTTTCTTTTTAAATTTAGTAATTTATACAGAAGGGGTTACTAGCCCCTTGCTCCAAGTTTTGATGTACAGGCATGTAATTTTTTTTTTTTTACATCATCAGCCATTTTCCACCAAACTAGGGTAACAAAAATAAAAAATCATCACTTATTCAATACAGTAGATCGTATTAGCACAAGATTTGCATGTAGGTATTGACGATTGAAATGACATTTATCAACATGATGAAATGATATTACCGGTTTTTGGGGAAAATTGGCCATGTCCCATCCCCTAAAGAATGGCCACATTCAATGCTCCAGCAATAAGCGTAATTCTATTCCTGCAGATCCCAAATAAAATGTGTGTGTGGGCAAGTACTTGGCTGGTTTTGTGGGAAGTATCCTGGCGGTTTGTGTGGGGAAGTATCCTGGCCGGTTTGTGTGAGGAAGTATCCTGGCGGTTTGTGTGAGGAAGTATCCTGGCGGTTTGTGTGGGAAGTATCCTGGCGGTTTGTGTGGAAGTATCCTGGCGGTTTGTGTGGGAAGTATCCTGGCCTGTTTGTGTGGGAAGTATCCTGGCCGGTTTGTGTGGGGAAGTATCCTGGCTGGTTTGTGTGGGGAAGTATCCTGGCTGGTTTGTGTGGGGAAGTATCCTGGCTGGTTTGTGTGGGGAAGTATCCTGGCTGGTTTGTGTGGGGAAGTATCCTGGTTGGTTTGTGTGGGGAAGTATCCTGGCTGGTTTGTGTGGGGAAGTATCCTGGCTGGTTTGTGTGGGGAAGTATCCTGGCTGGTTTGTGTGGGGAAGTATCCTCGCTGGTTTGTGTGGGGAAGTATCCTGGCTGGTTTGTGTGGGGAAGTATCCTGGCTGGTTTATGTGGGGAAGTATCCTGGCTGGTTTATGTGGGGAAGTATCCTGGCTGTTGTGTGAGGTGATGGTCACTTGCCCATAAACAATGGCTTTGTTTATGGGCTGACGCTCCAACCTTCATTATCTCTATATTTTTATTAATTTGGGCGTCTTTATCATGCTGCTACGTTATTTATGTTATACCTAATATTATTCTGGAATAAATATGATAGGTAGGTAACTTATTGATAGTAATAATAAGTATTATTATTACAATATTTTAGTGTGGTGAGCTCACACCTCCACACGCCATGGTGGTCCGTGAGTAACTGAGCTGAGAGAGACTGCTAGCCCGTCTCCCTCGCCCATCTTCCTCATAGCACTGCCAACCATTCAATACTCTACGAATATAATATCAGTTTTTATTAATTTGTGCATCTTTATCATGCTTCTACAATATTTATGTTATACCTAATATTATTCTGGAATAAATATGATAGGTAGATAACCTTTATTGATAGTAATAGTATTATTTTACAATACTTTATAGTGCTGTGAGCTAACATATCGTCACGCCATGATGGTCCATGAGCAACTGAGACACTGCTCCATTTCTCGCTCTCAGCCCCGCCCACCCTTCAATACCTATATGTTAGTTTCTATTAATTTATGCATCTTTATCATGCTTCTACATTATTTATGTTATACCTAATATTATCCTGGAATAAATATGATAGGTAGATATTATTTATTGATAGTAATAGTATAATTATACAATAACAAATTTAGAAGCAGTGCTTTGAAACTGGGTCTAGACCAGCTGATGATGCCTTACCATCAGCTGTATAATGTACTGCAGGGTAAAAGAGCCCAGAGAATTATTACAGCATTTATGCACACTCCAATACAACCATCGACTTTAGTACCAGAACCTCTACCATCCACTTCTGCCGACAACCAACAACCATCCACTTCATCCAAGTAGGGCCACACCATCCATATCCACTCTCTTCACAACCATCCACAAACATCATTACCCACAATTTAAGGTAAGAAATACTATTTCTATTGCATTTGTAGTCTTAAGCAGTAATATATCACGACAATGAACTACAATTACATATTCACCTTCAATTTTTGCAAGATCTGTTGGTCTAAAAAAAACTTGTTTGGGTTTTTGGGGACTCACAGGAACGTAACCCTATTTTTCCCATATGTTCTTTTAATTATCTAACACGAAATTATCTACCACGACGTTTTCAGGAACGTAACTACCGTGCTAAATGACGATCTACTGTATCTGACTTTTCAGAAGTGTGAGGACATACAAATTAAAATAACCCTCTAAACTGTAATATCCCCACCCCTCCTTCAGAGCACTGTAGGGCCCCATTTATACAGCAGGTTAGATTCCAGGCCATTGCCCTAAAGCAGAAATCACTGTGAAGTTGAATGCCCTTTTTTCCACTTATAAATGCATATAAATGCCAGATAACAAGTTTACACTAACATATATTAAGTTAGCAATAGAACTAGGCTTCATAAAATAATACAGTATGCTCATTACCTACCCTAAAATATGTGTAGTCTTCATGTAGGGCGAGAGGTGAGTAGTACAGTAGTACCTCGACTTACGATATTAATCCGTCAGAGAGGGCATATTTTAAGGCGAAACAATCGTTACACAAATCAATTTTCCCCATAAGAAATAATGGAAATAAATTTAATCCGTCCAAGACTTCTAAAAGTAGTTAAATAAAATATTTTTTAGAACTTTTTGACATTAAATAATACACAATTTAATGAATAATACCTAAATACACATGTAAATATTGTACAATAACATGTCACTTACATTTATTGAAGAGTTGTTGATGTGTGGAGGACGGGAGGAGGGAAGAAGGTGTAGTAGTATGCTAGTGTTTGGAAGGGGAATCCCCTTCCATTATCACTGAATATTCTGGGGTTATTTGCCTTTTTCTTTGAATGCTACACTCCCTGCATGAATGCTACACTCCCTGCATGAATGCTACACTCCCTGCATGAATGCTACACTCCCTGCATGAATGCTACACTCCCTGCATGCCTGCTACACTCCCTGCATCCTTGCTACACTCCCTGCATCCTTGCTACACTCCCTGCATCCTTGCTACACTCCCTGCATCCTTGCTACACTCCCTGCATCCTTGCTACACTCCCTGCATCCTTGCTACACTCCCTGCATCCTGCTACACTCCCTGCATCCCTGCTACACTCCCTGCATCCTGCTACACTCCCTGCATCCTGCTACACTCCCTGCATCCTGCTACACTCCCTGCATGCCTGCTACACTCCCCTGCATTTTCCTTGCTACACTCCCTGCATCCTTGCTACACTCCCTGCATCCTTGCTACACTCCCTGCATCCTGCTACTCCTGCATCCTTTCTCACCCTGCATCCTTGCTACACTCCCTGCATCCTGCTACACTCCCTGCATCCTTGCTACACTCCCTGCATCCTTGCTACACTCCCTGCATCCTTGCTACACTCCTGCATCCCTGCTACACTCCCTGCATCCTGCACACTCCCTGCATCCCTGCTACACTCCCTGCATCCCTTGCTACACTCCCTGCATCCTTGCTACACTCCTGCATCCTGCACACTCCCTCATCCTGCTACACTCCCTGCATCCTGCTACACTCCTGCATCCTGCTACACTCCCTGCATCTGCTCCCTCATAAATGCTACACTCCCTGCATGAATGCTTCACTCCCTGCACATTCTTTACCACAGGCTTAGCACTACGAGCTTTCTTGGGGCCCATGGTGGCTTATTTAGCAGTTGCAAGCACTCAAAACAGTGGAATAATGACAATATACTGGTATGAATGTGTGGGTGTGGGTGGGTCATCGCTCTCACCTGTAAACAATAGCACACTGACGCTCCCTGGAGTGCGCGCTCAGCTGGGCGCCAAGCGGACACGTCCGGTACGAATGTCGTTACACGAAGCAAACATCCTTAATCACAATCAATTTTTTTACGTTATAAATATCGGTACTCGAAAATAACTTAAGATGACAGCATCGTAACACGGGGTATGACTGTATTTATTGTAGGAAGTCAGGTGGAAAGGTATGGTAGCTCACCCAGATACCACACCTATACGTAATACAGTGGACCCTTGGATTACGTAATTAATCCAATTCTATTTTCCCCATAAGAAATAATGGAAATTCAATTAATCCGTTTCAGACACCCAAAAGTATTAAAATAAATATTGTTTCCACATTAAATTACACAGAAAAGAATGAGACAAAGTACATAAAACAGTAATAAGTTGACACTTAACTTTATTGAAGAGTTGTTGATGTGTGGAAGATGGAAGGAGGGGAGAGGAAGGAAGAGTTGCTAGTGTTTAGAAGGGGAATCCCCTTCCATTAAGACTTCAGGTACCAAGTGTTCCAGAGAGTTGTTTCTGGCGTATGTTTGGAATTGTGCTGGCTAAAAGGGTGTGTTTGGGGACAGGACAAGATAGTCCTTCATTATGACACTAATATCAACTCTACGGCTTATTTGTCACAATTCATCTAATATGACATAATAAACAATATTAATAACATAGAAACATAACATATACATACTCTAGAATGAAAAAAATATGTCATTACGAATGTGAGGACTGGTGTTGTGTTGTTTGTTGTTGGGTGTATAAGGGCCACTGACCATAAGCCGTACATATAATTGTGGTGGTGGGCAGCAGCAGCAGACGGCAGTGTTGTCAGTCGCCCTATACCTCAAACAACAATGGAGGAGTTAAGTTTCGTGTCGTCATTTTTCTATCGATTAATGGCTTAACTTACTTGCTACACTGTTAATGCTACACTTTATCAACTCCTGCTGCTTTAGTATCATAACATATCGTAGAATCACTGAATCACTTAAGAAGACACATTCTTCCCTTCAGCTTTCTTTGGGCCCATGGTGGCTTATTTAGCAGTTGCAAGCACTAAAAACAATGGAATAATGACAAAATGTATGGTATGAATGCGTGGGTGGCTGTCACTCGCTGATAAACAATGGCACACTGACTTTGGATGGAGTGTTGGGCCGTCCGGGCCATGCGTACGCATCCAGGACAAATTACTTATTGCGAGCGGATCTACTTATAAAGAACAAATATTTTTTCAGAAAAATGTTACTTATTGCGAATTTTACGTAATCCGATGCCTACGTAATCCGGGGTTCCACTGTACGTATATGACATTTAGGGCGCCCAGTGTAATAAAATACACATACAGCATACTCATTACTAGCCTTAAAATATGTGTACAGTGGACCCTCGGTTAACGAAAGGTCCCGTTAACGAAAGTTTCGGAAAACGTAAGCTTTTTTCGGAATCGGTTAGCGAAAAATTCCTCGGTTACCGAAAGGTATTAGACGTGTCCGCCTGCTCCGCGCAAGCGCAGGACACCGGTGAAGCGTTGTTTACCATTGAGAGAACATTACCCAGTGCGCTCTTTCAAAGATTCACAATATATTTGGTGTATTTTTTGGTGGTTTAGTGATTGTCACTGTGAAATAAGTCACCATGGGTCCAAAGAAGCTTCCTAGTGGCACCCCAGTGGTAGCAGGCATGCAGGGAGTGTAGCATTCATGCAGAGAGTGTAGCATTCATGGAGGGAGTGTAGCATTCATGCAGGGAGTGTAGCATTCATGCAGGGAGTGTAGCATTCATGCAGAGAGTGTAGCATTCATGCAGAGAGTGTAGCATTCATGCAGGGAGTGTAGCATTCATGCAGAGAGTGTAGCATTCATGCAGAGAGTGTAGCATTCATGCAGGGAGTGTAGCATTCATGCAGAGAGTGTAGCATTCATGCAGAGAGTGTAGCATTCATGCAGGGAGTGTAGCATTCATGCAGAGAGTGTAGCATTCATGCAGAGAGTGTAGCATTCATGCAGGGAGTGTAGCATTCATGCAGAGAGTGTAGCATTCATGCAGGGAGTGTAGCATTCATGCAGAGAGTGTAGCATTCATGCAGGGAGTGTAGCATTCATGCAGAGAGTGTAGCATTCATGCAGAGAGTGTAGCATTTATGCAGGGAGTGTAGCATTTATGCAGGGAGTGTAGCATTCATGCAGGGAGTGTAGCATTCATGCAGGGAGTGTAGCATTCATGCAGGGAGTGTAGCATTCATGCAGGGAGTGTAGCAGGCATGCAGGGAGTGTAGCAGGCATGCAGGGAGTGTAGCAGGCATGCAGGGAGTGTAGCAGGCATGCAGGGAGTGTAGCATTCATGCATTAAAAGAAAAAGAAGGGAAGTAACCCCAGAGAGGGACTTGTTACCTGAAGTCCTTTGGAGGGGATTTCCTTCCAACCATTAACACCCTGCCCCTGTCAGCAACTCTAGCTTCCAGATGCTTGCAACTCTTCAATAAAGGTAAGTAAATGTTATTGTTTTTTTTTTTTTTTGAGTGATTATTTTTTTGTGGAACGAATTAATTGTATTTACATTATTTCTTATGGGAAATAAGGTTTCAGATAACGAAAGATTCAGATTAAGTAATAGCTCCTGGAACGGATTAATTTCGTTAACCGAGGGTCCACTGTAGTAGTAATGTAAGGTGAGAGGTGAATATTTATTGTAGAAAGTCAGGTGTGGTAGCTCCCACACCAGCTACCACACCTACTCGAAATATATGACTTAAATTTAAAGTACCCCTGAGCAATTATTATTATTAGTAGTAGTAGGTTGGTAGACAGCAACCACCCAGGGATGTACTACCGTCCTGCCAAGCGAGTTTAAAACGAAAGCCTGTATTTGTTTTACATGATGGTAGGATTGCTGGTGTCTTTTTTCTGTCTCAAACATGCAAGATTTCAGGTATGTCTTGCTACTTCTACTTACACTTAGGTCACACTACACATGCATGTACACATTTTGTATACACACTCATCTGAGTTTTCTTTGATTTTATCTTAATAGTTCTTGTTCTTATTGCTTTTCCTTTCATATCCATGGGGAAGTGGAATAAGAATCTTTCCTCCGTAAGCCATGCATGTTGTAAAAGTCAACTAAAATGCTGGGAACAATGGGCTAGTAACCCCTTTTCCCCTATAGATTACTAATAAGAAAAAGAAGAAAACCGTCAATAAATAAATGGGACCTGACGAGCTGTTGAAGTGTGAGCAGGGTAATATTCAGTGAAGGGAGTCAGGGAAACCAGTTAATTGATTTAGTTGGACTTGAGTCCTGGAAATGGGAAGTACAATGCCTGCACTTTAAAGGAAGGGTTTGAGATATTGGCGGTTAGGAGGGATTTTCTTAACTGTCATATCTTAGCGCCTCTGCAAAGACAGTGATTATGTGTGAGGTGAAAGTGTTGAATGATGATAAAAGTATTTTCTTTTTGGGATTTTCTTTCTTTTTGGGTCACCCTGCCTCGGTGGGAGACAGCCGACGTGTTGAAAAAAAAAATTATTATTACCATCGACATACCTTGTTCACCGACTTTAATTATTTCTAACAACTACCTTTAGATGCCATTGTAAACGAATGTAAACAAAACATGAACGTGTATTAATACCTGTCCAATTTTAGTTCATTCACGTTTCATTCCGCATGCATCTGTGAAGATTTTACAAAATTTACATTGTGTATAAGTTGTCTTCATGTTGGTGCAGTAGAATAAATAACAGCAACACTCACATTCTCATGCAATACCATTTTAGAGGGAATGACACTAAGTGAAAGTATACAAAAGGAATTTTCTACCATTACCCCCAGTAATACTGTTGCATACACATTTTCTCTGGAGTTGGACTATAGAAAACTTAATTCTTTCCATCACTACTACAAGCCACCCAGCTACAATATCTCATATTTATGTATAATATTAATATAATAATAATACTATAATATTTTTTGTTGTGCGAATGATAAGAAAGAGATGATTGTAGATGTTATGAATGAAAAGAAGCTGGATGTCCTGGCTTTAATAAGTGAGACAAAGCTGAAGCAGGTTGGAGAGTTTCAGTGGGGAGAAATAAATGGGATTAGGTCAGGGGTTTCAAATAGAGTTAGAGCTAAAGAAGGAGTGGCAATAATGTTGAATAATCAGTTATTGCAGGTGAAGAGGAAATATAAATGTATAAATTCAATTATTATGTGGAGTAAAATAAAGGTTGGATGTGAAAAGTGGGTTATAGTAAGTGTTTATGCACCTGGAGAAAAGAGAAGTGTAGAGGGGAGAGAGAGATTTTGGGAAATGTTGAGTGAGTGCATGGGGAGTTTTGAACCAAGTGAGAGAGTACTTGTGGATGGGGATCTTAATGCTAAAGTGGGTAAAAATGTTGTGGAGGGAGTATGTAGTAGGTAAATTTGGGGTGCCAGGGGTAAATGTAAATGGGGAGCCTTTAATTGAACTATGTGTAGAAAGAGGTTTGGTAATTATTTTTTTTATTAACACATCGGCCGTTTCCCACCAAGGCAGGGTGGCCCGAAAAAGAAAAACTTTCATCTTCATTCACTCCATCACTGTCTTGCCAGAGGCATGCTTACACTACAGTTATAAAACTGCAACATTTAGCATCCCTCCTTCAGAGTGCAGACACTGTACTTCCCATCTCCAGGACTCAAGTCCAGAGCCGGTTTCCCTGAATCCCTTCATAAATGTTACTTTGCTTCCACTCCAACAGCACGTCAAGTATTAAAAACCATTTGTCTCCATTCACTCTTATCAAATACGCTCATGCATGTTTGCTGGAAGTAAAAGCCCCTCACACACAAAACCTCCTTTACCCACTCCCTCCAACCTTTCCTAGGCCGACCCCTACCCCGCCTTCCCTCCACTACAGATTTATATGCTCTCCAAGTCATTCTACTTTGTTCCATCCTCTCTACATGTCCAAACCACCTCAACAACCCCTCCTCAGCCCTCTGGAAAATAGTCTTGGTAATCCCGCACCTCCTCCTAATTTCCACATTACGAATTCGCTGCATTATATTCACACCACACTTTGATCTCAGACATGACATCTCCATTGCCTCCAGCCTTCTCCTCGTTGCAACATTCACCACCCATGCTTCACACCCATATAAGTGTTGGTATAACTATACTCTCATACATTCCCCTCTTTGCTTCCACGGACAAAGTTCTTTGTCTCCACAGACTCCTAAGTGCACCACTTACCCTTTTACCCTCATCAATTCTATGATTCACCTCATCCTTCATAGACCCATCTGCTGACACATCCACTCCTAAATATCTGAATACATTCACCTCCTCCATACTCTCTCCCTCCAATCTAATATCCAATCTTTCATCACCTACTCTTTTTGTTATCCTCATCACCTTACTCTTTCCTATATTCACTTTCAATTTCCTTCTTTTACATACCCTACCAAATTCATCCACCAATCTCTGCAACTTCTCTTCAGAATCTCCCAAAAGCACAGTGTCATCAGCAAAAAGCAGCTGTGACAACTCCCATTTTGTGTTAGATTCTGTATCTTTTAACCCCACACCTCTTGCCAACACCCATGTATTCACTTCTCTTACAACCCCATCTATAAATATATTGAACAGCCATGGTGACATCACACATCCTTGTCTAAGGCCTACTTTTACTGGGAAATAATCTCCCTCTCTCCTACATACTCTAACCTGAGCCTCACTATCCTCGTATAAACTCTTCACTGTTTTCAGTAACCTACCTCCTATTCCATACACCTGCAACATCTGCCACATTGCCCCCCCCCCCTATCCACCCTGTCATACACCTTTTCCAAATCCATAAATGCCACAAAACCCTCTTTACCCTTATCTAAATACTGTTCACCTATATGTTTCACTGTAAACACTTGGTCTACACACCCCCTACCTTTCCTAAAACCTCCTTGTTCATCTGCTATCCTATTCTCCGTCTTGCTCTTAATTCTTTCAATAATAACTACCATACACTTTACCAGGTATAATCAACAGACTTATTCCCCTATAATTTTTGCACTCTCTTTTGTCCCCTTTTCCTTTATACAAAGGAACTATGCATGCTCTCTGCCAATCCCTAGGTACCTTACCGTCTTCCATACATTTATTAAATAATAGCACTAACCACTCCAAAACTATATCTCCACCTGCTTTTAACATTTGTATCTTTATCCCATCAATCCCAGCTGCCTTACCCCCTTTCATTTTACCCACTGCCCCACGAACTTCCCCCACACTCACAACTGTCTCTTCCTCACTCCTACAAGATGTTATTCCTCCTTGCCCTATACACGAAATCAAAGCTTCCCTATCTTTATCAACATTTAACAATTCCTCAAAATATTCCCTCCATCTCCCCGATACCTCTAACTCTCCTCTCCTATTTTTAACTGTCAAATCCATTTGTTCCTTAACCCTTTGACTGTCGCAACCCTAATCCTGAGTGCTCTCTTGTTGTCGCAAAATTAAAAAAAAAAAAATTCTTTTCTTTTCCCGATGGTAATGACACCAAAAGCATGAAATTTGATGAAAAACTTATGGTATTACGCTCTCACGAAGTTAGTGATCTCGGCGATATGTATACGCATCGGCAATTTTGCCGAATTTGAGCCCTATTTTCGGCCAATTCCATTGTTTCAGTTGACCAAACTCATAGCTATTTCTTTAGAACTCCATTTGTTCAATCGATTGAGTACAAGAAACCACCAATTTACCGATTTCAACTACCCAATAAAGTGGTCAGAAATTGGCAATTTGGCCAATTTCATGCAAAATAAAAAAGTTGTCAATTTCAAAATAGGGTCCAGAATAAACAATGTAGACATTCCTGGCAATAAAATAAGATGTCATCTGTTCATTAGTCATGTCTTTAGGCCCCTCTTATATTACTCTTGCTTTCTATTTTGATTTTTTATTCACAAAAAAAATAGAAGATTTACCATTATGCAGACTATTGCATTACTGTAAAAATGGTATAAATAATATTAGTGCACTTGTGAAAGAATATCAGACTCACTAATTGATGTGTATTGGAAGCGTGGCGTGATTTGTTTACTCTTGAGCTCAATTTCAAGGTCGTTTTCATCATGAAACTAATCAAAATCATTTATATTTCTGTAGTATGTTTTCCATTCTATCATATGAGACCATAAAAAAAATACAACAATAAATACTATACGAAAATACACCTGGCATTCGCTTTCTTTACTACACTGTTCCCTAATTATTTTTCTTTATTTTTGTTAAAGAGTGAATTTACGTTAAAAACGATTACTTTGTCATTGCATGCGCCACACGTAATATTTGTGCATATAATACCTCTGATTGTTAGGTAACGTATATCATAAAAAAAACGGTCGGAGTTTTTTCTCTCATTATGCACTGCGTGCTGCAGGATTTATTTTATACTGCGCACACTGACCACACAGACCCATTCTCTCATATGTGGGCCTACCAGCTTTCTCCCGCTTGATTTGA
>WNWK01036814.1:0-18916 GCA_009830355.1 Cherax destructor
CTTCGACTTGTGACTCCCATTTCTTCTTCTCCTCCTCCAACCCCCCTTCCAATTTCCACAAGCTCTGCCTCCACCCTTTCTCCCTTTTTTGCAGAGACCTCCCCTATTTTGCTCTCCCTCTTGTTCCATCCTTTTGCATTGCTCTTCCATCCATTTCCCTACCAGAGCCATTCTCCTCTGATCCCCGGGGCCCCTTCGAGTTCCCCTCTGAGACACCATTGTTTGCTGTGTTGTGCGTGTGTTTGGAGAAGTGTAGGGGTTAAGGGGGAGAGAGATGGGGAGAGGGACATGGAAGTGATGGAAGGGTGGAGAAAGATGGGGAAGGGGTGTGTTGTGGGGTTCTTTTCATAGATTTGGTAATATTAACAGCGATGAGCTTGGGTTTTGGTAGCGTTTAATGAGGCGTTGATATAGGGGCTGGAGCCTATGCCTGTGTGTCTGTCCTGCACTGAGTCTGGGTGGTAACTGACACTGGCGCCTGGCGCTGGGCATTCAAAGGCGGCCTATCATTGGCTGATCCCCAGATCCATGGGCAGGGTTGGAAATCCGTGACAGCCGTGATGCCGCCGTTATAAGTAAACCCGTACAGCTCGGGCATGCTCTTTGGCGTCTCGACATACCTACAAAACTAAGGACAACAGGCACAACTTTCAGCTGATTCTATACAATGTCAAAAGTACACAACAGTTAACATTATACTTCACATGGATATTATCTTGACTGAACAATCTACATTACTATATGATGCATCTTGATACTTGGGAATTAATTAAATGAGCTCATTCAAGAATATCATGATAAGAGATAAAAAATTAATTTGTTCGATCGAACTGTCTTCATGTGATCTCTAAATTCTGAAAATATAATTACAAGAAGGTAGTGATTAACAGACAAGGTAGATATGGTGCCCCAAATCTATACTGTTAATTCTCAGAACTCGGAGAGAACGTGAACACAAAAAAAAAAATTGAGTAATACTAAGTAGATATTAAAACACAGTTAAACGCTTACTACATATTTATCTATACAGGTTAGTTACATTTAACCCCAACTCTGCTGGGTGAGATTGATATAGGCTGTATAATTATCATCTCTGGGTGGATCAAACTCTGTTACAATAGGTAACCCCAACTTCTGATTGAGGGGATCTACACTGGTATCTACAAATGATACGGGGGACTTCTCAACCTTGGCGTGTACGTAGGGAATGACATTCAGGTATAACTTCATCCCAGGTTCACTATTGGGATTGATGGTAGCTCTTAAGACATCAAGGACTTTCTTATTCGTTCTTTCTGCTAACCCATTGCTGGCAGGATGGTGTGGAACAATGGTAGATTTAGTAATCTTATACAAGGCACATAGGTTTTCTAGAATCTCTTACAAAATTCACCTCCATTATCTGTTATGGGGACTTAGGATGGTATGTCTACAGATTATACGTTCCTTAAACCTTTAGCTACTGTCCCGCAGTCTTATCTGGGATAGGAACAACTCACAAAATCTGGTAAAGTGATCGACCATCACACAGATGTTTTGTTTCCACTGAGGAACATTGGAAGTTGGTCAGACTATGAATTTTTGGTCAATCTTTTTCCTGGCTTGTTTCGAGTACAGGCCAAAAAGAAATCGGGAAGCTCCATACCAGGATGTGCAACATCTGTACATCGTGAACTAGCTGCAAGGCTACTTTCACTAGTGACTGTGGAATTACAAATTTGGTATACTCTTCTACTAGGATTACCAACTCGGTAGTGCGATACAGTAATTCTTGGTTCATGACAAAGTCACTAATGGGTGCTGGTTGCTTCACAGAGAGAATAAGATCTTTCTGGAGCAGGAATCGAACCACACCAGATCAAAAGGGGTCTTGTCTTTGAGTAGTCTTTACATCCTCAGTACTAAATGGAGGATCGGCAGTTACTACACTGACATGACGCGACAAAGCATCAGCAACTACATTGGATTTGCATAACTGTATAATTGCGTTCAGCCTTAGTAAGGACTCGGCTAGCAAATGCAAATAATCTCTTAAACTGAGTTTTCTTTATTCACTAAGAACTGGGAACACGTTCCTACTGGAGGAATGAACGGCACGGTGGAGTGGAAGGACTCTCCCCGGGTAAAATAGATAGCTCAATAACACAAAGTATGAGCAAAGGAGAATGGCTCTCACTATCTCTTACTGCAGGTAATAATTTCTCGACACACGACACTTTACTCTGCAAAGGACTTACTGTCAACTGGGAAGAACACTATCTGGAACACGAGGGACAACAACTGACACTCTAGTGAATACACTAGCAACAGAAACGGCTTTCTGCAATTGCTTTTGCATCAGCGAGAGATGCTATAACTCATTCAAGTAGTCTTTCTTCAACAAAGCGTCCCCTGGAAAGGGAAATACTACTTGAACTAGCAACATTGCAAGGATAGACTCAGTACTCAAGGCGGTCGGATACCTCCGGCACCCTAGGCATCTGAACGCTATCTTGCATGCAAGATGTGGGGACTGAATTCAGACAGGAGTGACAGTAATACTAGTTTCTTGACCGCTCGGCTACGTTAATACATAATGCACAAAGCTATCAGGACTGAATTTGAACTTCACATTCCGCAGAACTGTTATAACTCTCTGATACAAGCTGTGAGAACAAACACATTGCTCAAGAGCTAGATACTGTATTTCAGTCGATAAGGAACTATCAGGATCACGAAGGAAACTATATTGACACTGTAACTGGGTAGGTCTAACATTCGGTAAATGACTATTATGAATTTCAGCAAGGGCATTTGGAACATTAGAGCACTGAATGCCGTCATTAGCTACACTACTGTAAGGTAAGTGAGACATACTTGCAATGAAAATTGCACAAAGACTAATTCAGGTAAAAAAATGAGAATGGCAAAATATTCACAGTACACAATTAGTTAAAATGGGAATTAAGAATAATTAATTAGATGTGAAAAGGGTTAAAACAACTAATATACACTGCACAAGATGGTAAAACTCACTGATTTTTGACTGTAAAATTTAAGGAATTACTTTACAATTTGCAATAAAAGGCAATATGAATACTGTATGGATTAACTGCAAAAATGATCTCTCTCTACTTGAATTCAAACACAAGTACTAGATGAGAAATAATAAATCAATGCAAAGTGGAAATACAATAAAAATTGTATTCAACTGGAAAAGTACTAGAAAACAAATTTTCTTAAAAGAAAATGACACTAAATTTAATATGCATTGCTGGAAGAATTAACTATGATGCTGACAACTTGCATTGAATTATTAGCACTTTTTAGGATAACACTGAGTAAAATGGAATAAGGTGCACAATACTGTATGCAAAATAACAAGAACAAGTAATCACTACTGGAGAATAATTTTAAAGTTTAATCAATGTATGGTATTGTATAAACAATTTACTGCATCAATTAAAAATCAATGTTGCACTGGGCACAAGGAGAATGAACACTTTAACTCTTAGTTCACTTAAGAAAACTAATGAAAATGAGTATAATGAATATTACTTTACTTTACATATGAGGGTTAAGAGTGAATTTGTTCAATGAATTTTGATAAGATCAACACAAAGACAATAATACACAAACTGAAATAAAGGGTAAAAAAAACTTACAGTTTTGCAGGAGAATACACAACACAAGATTCAGTCAGTGAATGTGATAGTTTATGCAATAAGATCTTGCATGTAAAAATACGTATGTATAAAGAGATAGTTCTTGCTTCAGACAAAATATTTTCGATGAACAGATTCTGCAAAATTTAAAAAAAATGAGGCACAGGTTGACACAAAAATATAAACTGTCTGTTGAACTAAAACAGGTGAGATACTGGCACAAAAATAAATTAATGGGACACACTGAATGGCACACAGGAAAATGAAATATGCAACTAGGAACACTGGGGCATAAACAATAAGGAACTATTCACAGACACTGCATAAAAACACAAGGGAATGCACTGGGAAAAAAAAATGAAGGGACAGGGACTTAATAAAGCACAACACAGCAATAATAACGAATAAATCAAATACTGCACTCAAGGACAAGAAAATTTATACACAAGTACTTACTGCATGTGTACGAGTTTACACAAGGAACATAGATATAAAATGAGACACGGAATACATTGAATACTGAAAAAGTATTTGAAATAAATTTACACGAAACTGAAACACAAGTCTTTAAATGTCACTAAGAAAATTCACTGCTTAAATGTCTCACACACACGAATATCTATAATAGAATAGAGTCTAATGATGAATGAACGACGAGTGTAGGTGGAGAGATATATTCCTGGTCGTTGACTGCTGACAGACTTGGATAAATGCGCTTACAGAAGAACTCACACAGCAAGCTTTACGTTGGCGCTCTGGGATGAAGGAAGACACTCTCGACTTGCTATGTGAGCCAGAAACAATGCTGCTGGTACCCCAGATAGGGTAGAAAATACCACAAAATTCTGGCTGGTCGAGGGTAGTGTGAGCAGGTGGTATCTTTGTTTACACTAGCGCGGGTGGTGAGTGGCGCGCGCATGGATGACGTCACTGCTGCCTGACGCGCTGGCGGTGGGCGATGACGTCACGGGGTCCGGCCAGTACACTAGTTCTCACGGCCTTGGGACTACTAACCCAGGTGGCTTTTTGTACAATAAGCCACAGGAATGGTGAGATCACTCTGACAAGCGTCAACTTGTAGCACAGAGCGATTGGAGACAATACTGCAAGGAACTAGCTTGCTGAAGAAACGACTGGCTTACTTGTATAACTGGCTTTCCTGAAGAAGCTGGCTTAGCTCTTAGGACTGGTAAACCTGAATTCTCTTACTTGCACACAGCAGTGAAATGCAGGATGGATGACAAGAGACAGACTGGATGACTGTAGGCTGGCTTAGGCTCTTCCCATAAACTGGCTTACTTGTTGGCTTAATTGCAAAACCCAGATCAACTCTTCGGAGGTTTACTTGCAATTAGAAGCCAGAAGACTGGAGACACTGCTTCAGAAGAGTCTTGGATGACGACACGGGTGAGGGGAAGGTGAGTCGCTGGCGACGGTTGATATTGACGCCCGCGGCGGTACTCTCTCACACCGGCTTCTTCTTTCTCTCAATTCCGCTCAAAATACTCAAAATATACGCCCACGAGCTGTCACCATTTGTGTTGTGGGGTTCTTTTCATAGATTTGGTAATATTAACAGACGATGAGCTTGGGTTTTGGTAGCGTTTAATGAGGCGTTGGATATATGGGAGCTGAGAGCCTATGCCTGTGTGTCTGTCCTGCACTGAGTCTGGGTGGTAACTGAACACTAGGCCGCCTGGCGCTGGGGCATTCAAAAGGCAGGCCTATCATTAGCTGATGCCAGATCACATGGGCAGAGGTTGGAAATCACGTGAACAGCCGTGATGCCGCCGTTATAAGTACAACCCGTACAGGGGGATGGAGGGAAAAGGGTGGAAAGGAGGAAGGAAAAGAAAAGAGGGGGAGAGAGAGAGAGGGGAAGAAGCAAAAGAAAAAAGGGAGAGAGATGGGAGAGAGTAGGGTGTGTGTGTGGGTGGGTGGGTGAGTTGTAAGGGGGAGAGGAGGGGGCCAGGGAGAGCGAAGGAGGGTGGAGAGTGGGAAGGGGCTAGAGAGAAAAGGGGTGAAAGGGAGGAAGGAAAAAGAGTGGTGAATGAGGAGGCAGGGAGAGGGAAGAAGAGAAAGAGAAAAGGTAGAGGGGAAAGAGCAAGAGAGAGAAGAGAGGGGAGCAAGATGGAGAGAGAGAGAGAGGGAGAGAGAAAGTGTAGGGAGGGTGTGAGTGGGTGGGGGAAGTTGTAAGTGGGAGAGGGATGGGGAAAGAGAGGGACCCAGGGGAAAGAGCAAGAGAGAGAAGAGAGGGGAGCGAGATGGAGAGAGAGAGAAAGTGTAGGGAGGGTGTGAGTGGGTGGGGGGAGTTGTAAGTGGGAGAGGGATGGGGAAAGAGAGGGGGCCAGGGAGAGTGATGGAGGGGTGGAGAGTGGGAAGGGGGCTAGAGGGAAAGGTGGTGGAAGGGAGGAAGGAAAGGAGAGGAGAATGGGGGAGGGAGGGAGAGGAAGATAAAAGGGAGAAGGAAGAGAGAGAGAGAAGGGAGAGGGGGAAGAGATGTAGAGAGAGGAGAGAGAGTAGGGAGGGTGTGGGTTGTTGGGGAGGATTTATAAGGGGGAGGGAGAGGGAGAGAATGAGAGAGAGAAGGGAGAGGGAAGAGAGATGTAGATGTAGATGATGAAGCCACTGCATGGCGAAACGTTTCCTCAATAAAGATACCCAAGTGTTGCATATGTGTCTAATTTATAACTTGTCGTATCTCTGAACCATTCATCTACATCCTGTCTGATACAGCAACACCTTGGAATCTTGATACAAACGAATTCTTCAGCACTTGTCCAACCTTTGGACGAAGACCTACTTCGACTAGTGGATGGTACCACTATGACCCCGCCTCCTCCTACTTCGCCTCACCTGACTACAGTATATAAGCAACCTCTACGGCCCTGTGCTGCACATTCTACAAGATTGATGGACTGAACATTGGGTAGCATTGAAAATTGGGTTGAGCAAATATTCTGTTAGTGGGACGGATTGTGTAGGACCTGCCTAGTATGGGCCAACAGGCCTGCTGCAGTGTTCCTCCTTTCTTATGTTCTTATTAACACATCGACTCCTGGCCGAGGGACTGATTACCTCAAACTCCTCCTCTCCTTACACCTTTCTGCTTTGTATTGGACTGATGAAGCCACTGCGTGGTGAAATGTTTCCTCAATAAAGATACCCAAGTGCTGCATATGTGTCTAATTTATAACTTGTCGGTTCTCTGAACCATTCATCTACACCTCGCACCATTGCTGAAGTAGCACGGGCGAGTTACGTGATCGCACCTGAGTTTGGAGACTATCCTCCCTTCATCGCTCTCTCCACAGCTGGTCATCGCTCGACCAGCACCTCTCTCTCTCCTTCTATCTCTCCAGAGATCTCTCTTGTCTCTGACTGTTTGTTCGTTATTTAGACTCTGTTTTGGTAGAGTATGATTTCGTTGGTGAGTTGAAACATACTTCTTGTAATTCTGTGTAACTCTGTTTACAGAGCATAGTTCAAACTTGGTGATTTTTGACATTTTCCTGAAGGTGTGAGTCATAATGACATTCTAAGTCAACCCTTGTCCCAAGCTAAAGCTTCTGACCTATTTTGTGTGGCATCTTTGCACCGTCGTAGTCGAGGATTTGTTTATGTTGAACTTAGATTCATGATTAAGGGAATTTTATGCCTTTTATGGAGGATCTGCTGATGGTTCCCAGTTAGGATCGTTAATTTGTCTCTTTATTCCTGACGCTGTGCTGCTGCTTGTTACATTATTGCTGTTGGCGTATGATTCAATATTGTTCAAGCAGGTTTTGATTACCTTGATGGTCGAGAAGATAAATTATTTGAGGACGTTTAGTCAGTCACTGTTTAAGTTTAACTCAAGTCTAGTCTTACTGAGATATAACGAGCACTTTGAGCACATACGCACACATTCACACACACACACACTCGTATATACTATTATTTTTATAATTGATGATAACGTACCAGACGGTACTTAAGAGTCATACTGATATGAAATGTGCCTTCAGTACTGTACTACTATATGCACAATTTAACTTTGCACTACAAGAGAAGTGTTGGAGCTTATATCCTAAGTTATATCAAATTCATTTACTTTGATTTTGTCCACCTAGACAACCTTGTTAATAACCATCTCAATTTTTATTTCGTTGGATTATTATCACCTAGTTGTAATCCCAAACTCTAATAATATTTACTCAATACAAGGGATAACTAGACCTGATCTTAATCCAACAACTTGTTAGAAAAACCAGAAACAGGCTGAATGCTAGAGGGGAAGACCTTCTAGTATTCTCTGGAGATGTCTATACTTAATAGATATCGCCTTTTTGTAACAATTATACATTACTGCAATCACCAACTTGGTACCTCCAGTCTGAAGTGTTCCTATTTTTTAGTCCCTTGCTTCTACTCTGTCTTCCCTTACCAACTCCTCAAAATTACATTGGTTTTTGATGAGCAGTGCAATTCCTCCAGCCTCTTTCCTCAGGATCTGATAACCAGTTGGAAAGATGGCGTCTGTTATCATTCCTGGGTGCTTGATTTCCAGGAGAGCTATGATGTCTGGTGATGCCTCTGTGATTCTTTTGTACTATTCCGCCGACTTTTTCGTTATTTTATCAGCGTTGGTGTGTGTGTGCGTGTGTGTGTGTGTGTGTGTGTGTGTGTGTGTGTGTGTGTGTGTGTGTGTGTGTGTGTGTGTGTGTGTGTGTGTGACCTTGCTAACTTTCTTTTCTTCTTTTTTATATGTTTTTCTATGTCGGTCCCTTTCACACCTTTTTCTAATGAAATGTTTATATGAACGAATCTTTTAGTACACATTCTCTGAGATGTGCGGATCTCTCAGTGTATAGCCACCTAGAGATGTGTATCTTTTAGGGTACATACACCGAAATGTATCTCCACGTATATAAATTAGGATTTAACTTTATTGTACATTTTAACAGTATTCTAGATTACAGTCTGCTTGTAAATTACAGCCATAACAATCCATTCGCAATATACTGATCGTATATTTAACATCCTAAGCAAGAAGAAAAAATGAGACACACCAGCTCAGCTTGAAGACCTGAGTACTTGTTAATGATCAGGTCACGTACCTCCTTAAAACATCCTCGTAACACTGCAATATATTATACCTAAACGATTAAAAATGAGTATGATACTTCTTTGTGGTGTGACTATACTTTTTTATACCAGTAAAAAATCTTACAATTGCATTTCATGGCGTGACCTATTAGTTTTTTATTTGGAGGAGCATTAAGCCACTCTATGATGGTCTCTGTCATATGACTAAATATACACTAAGTGGGTCTTTATATGACTACATCATCAAATTTATCATTATTAATATATTATTATTATTATTTTAGATGCGTCATTATTTTAATAATTGTATTTTAACAATTATATTAGAATTATTATATTATCACTGCTGGTAGAAAGATCTAAATCTAAGTTAGTCACACATGCATTCAGCGCCAGAAGATATTTTCATATTCCTCTTCACAAAAGCTGATAACTGGATGGGATTACTTCAAAGCAACTTTAACACTATTACAAATTTAGTATATATATATGGAATTTATTGTTGCTACGAATGTTTCTTTAATGTACAAGTGAACATATATATATATATATATGTCGTGCCGATTAGGTAAAACTGGTCAATTAGCAAGAACTCATCTAAAATTTGGTCCTTTCTAAAATTTTCTCTTATAAGTTTAAAGATATATTTTTTTCATTTACGTTAATGTAAGAATTTATAATTTTGTACCAAGAGAAACTTTGAAAACCTACCTAACCTTATTACAACAAGCGCAATTTAATTTAGCATAACCCAACTAAATATATTTTAGATACGTTAACATTAATTTAATAATAAACAAACACAATTAAATAAATTTTTTTCGTTATGTACAGAATGATTTTGGCGAAATTATTACATACACAAATTTTCAATTGTCTTATTTGGCAAGGTGAGCGTTGCTATTTAAGCCAAAATCCAAGTTTTACCTAATCGGCACGACATATATATATATATATATATATATATATATATATATATATATATATATATATATATATATATATATATATATATATATATATATATATATATATATATATATATATATATATATATATATATATTTTTTTTTCTTATTTGGCAAGGTGAGCGTTGCTATTTAAGCCAAAATCAAGTTTTACCTAATCAGCACGACATATATATATATATATATATATATATATATATATATATATATATATATATATATATATATATATATATATATATATATATATATATATATATATATATGTCGTGCCGATTAGTAAACTCGATTTTAAAAACAACCTCTCATATAACAAGTGAAAAATTGTGTATGCAATAATTTCGCCAAAATCATTCTGAACATAAAGAAAAAAATATATTTCATTGCGTTTGTTTATTATTAAATTATTGTTAACGTATCTAAAATATATTTAGTTGGTTAGGCTAAATTAAATTGCCTTGTTGTAATAAGGTTAGGTAGGTTTTCAAAGTTTCTCTTGGTACAAAATTATAAATTCTTACATTAACATAAATGAAAAAATATATCTTTAAACGTATAAGAAAATTTTAGAAAGGACTTAATTTTAGATGAGTTCTTGCTAATTGACTAGTTTTACCTAATCGCGACATATATATATATTATGTCGTGCCGATTAAAAACTTGCTATTTTGGCTTAAATAGCAATGCTCACCTTGCCATATAAGACAAGTGAATATTTGTGTATGCAATAATTTCGCCAAAATCATTCTGAACATAACGAAAAAAATATATTTCATTGTGTTTGTTTATTATTAAAATAATGTTAATGTATCTAAAATATATTTAGTTGGGTTAGGCTAAATTAAATTGCGCTTGTTGTAATAAGGTTAGGTAGGTTTTCAAAGTTTCTCTTGGTACAAAATTATAAATTCTTACATTAACCTAAATGAAAAATATATATCTTTAAACGTATAAGAAAATTTTAGAAAGGACTTAATTTTAGATGAGTTCTTGCTAATTGACCAGTTTACCTAATCGGCACGACATATATATATATATATATATATATATATATATATATATATATATATATCGTGCCGATTAGGTAAAACTAGTCAATAGCAAGAATCATCTAAATAAGTCCTTTCTAAATTTTCTCTTATACGTTTAAAGATATATATTTTTCATTTATGTTAATATAAGAATTTATAATTTTCAAGACTGAAAACTACTAACCTTATACAAGAAGACAATTTAATTTAGCCTAACCAACTAAATATATTTTAGATACGTTAACATTAATTTAATAAAAACACAATAATATATTTTCGTTATGTTCAGATGATTTTGGCGAATATTGCATACACAAATTTTCACTTGTCTTATATGGCAGTGACGTTCTATTTAAGCCAAAATCAAGTTTTACCTAATCAGACATTATATATATATATATATATATATATATATATATATATATATATATATATATATATATATATATAGTGTATATTAACATACTGTGACTAGCCGGCGATCGAACGAGATATTTTAACCTCCCTCCCGGGAAGCAAGCTAAAATCCTCGACTCCTTAGCCACTATGGTACAATGCTTCTAAATTAGGTATCAAGAAAATGGGCATGCCACAATTAACGCGATCACATTCGTGGCCATGAATTACTACATGAACTGATTTTATTCTACTCATGTTTGGGATACCAGTCTCACGAGCAATACACATATTTATGCATCCAAGAAACAAGTGGTTTTAAAGCTATTAACAGTCTAACTAACCGGGAATTGAACCCAAGATATTTTATTCCGTTTTTTGGGAAGCAAGCTAAAATCCTCAACTCCTTAGTCCACTATGCCACCACGCTTCAAACATTAGGTACCCAGAATCTTGATATGCCACACCTAATGCAAGCACATTCGTGGCCGTGAATTGATACAGGAACAAATTTCACTACAGTTTCGGATAGCAGTATTACGAGCAGTACACATATTAATTAATTTTCAACCACCTCCTCAGTTGTGTGTAGTGTCCAGCACTTGTTGGTATACCCTACAGCCTCGGTTTATTCGAAGTATTTTTTTATTCCACTGTAAATACCTTCCTAAATTTTGTACTGAACTCTTTACATACTTCCAGGTTGGTCCTTCTGAGCTCCCCTCCTTCCTTACACAGCCAAATTACCTGGTCCTTGACTGCTGTTTTCCTCTTGATGTATAACAACTTTGGGTCAGATTTGTCTTTTGATGCTGTGTCATTCTCGTAATGTGAAGACGTGTCTTGTGTGCTCTCTGTAAATCTGAACAAGATGTCCTCTCTTGAGCTACTCTACCAACAGCTGAAGGAAGAACTGAGGGTAGCTAAGCTTGAGATACAGCAACTGACTGGGGAAAACAAGAGGATTCGTATTGTCACTCCTGTTGAAATCCTCAAGCAAGAAAGGAACCTGGACAGTGGCTGTAAGAATGCATGGGACAAAGTTAAAGATCCAAAGAGGACGGATGGAAGGTAGGAGAATCAGCTTGAAGAACCAGGAACCTGTTGTGGAAACATCGAACCGATTCTCCGTGCTACAACGATGAATGTGAGTCGACTACTGGGAACATCACGACGAACGACACAAAGGAAGGTAAGAACATTTTTTCTTGTTGGGATAGTCAGATTAGGTACATGGATAGGGCCTTCTGTTTGAAAGATAGAGAAGTAGGAGAAAGAGGGTTTGCTTTCCTGGGGCTGGGATGGATCATATTGTTAGCCGTCTGGACGACATCATGAGAGGTAATGGAACAATCATATTATCTGTTGCAGTGCTGGAGGCAACATTTGGCAGACGTAGGAGTGAGAACGATTTAGATGCTCCACTCCGAGAGTGCTGCACTCCATGGTGGAGCATCTAGGCGAGTCCTCACTCCTACGTCTGCCAACATCGTTGCCTCCAGCACTGCAACAGATAATATGATTTGCTCCCATTCCCTCATGATGTCGTCAGACAGCTAATAGCCCAGCCCCAGAGAAGCAGAGCCCTCTTTCTCCCTACTTCTATCTTTCAAGCAGAAGGCCCCTATCCATGTACTGGCTGACTGGCAAAATGTTCTTCGCTTGTGTCGTCGTGATGTTCCCAGTCGACTCACATTCTCGTCTTTGAATCAGTTCGATACAACAGGACTTCCTGGCTAACTGCGTTGATTCCTCCATCCGTCTGCTTAAATCTTTAACTTTGTCCCACTCTTGAACGAGATTCTCAACAGGAAAGTTACTACGAGATCCTCTTGTTTTCCTCAGTCAGCTGCTATCTCAAGCAGCTACCCTCGGGTCCTTCAGCTGATGTCAGAAGTAGCAGAGACATCTTGTTCAGATCTGGGCTACATCTTCACATTACAGGAAATGACACAGCATCAAAAAACAAATCTGACAAGACATTGCCATCAGAAGAGAGCAGTCAGAATTGGCACGACTCAGAAGGACAACTGGAGAAGTATGTAAGTTCAGTAGGAAGGTATTTACAGTGGAGCTCAAAAATGCTTCATCAAACGACACAAAGAATGCGGACACTACACTGGCTGAGGAGTGGTGAAACCAATTGTATGTGTACTGCTCATGTGCTGTATCAGGCTGTAATTCCATCAGTGCAAACACAAATGCATTGGAGTGTGTCTCTGGGCCCTTAATGTTTGAGGAAGCACGCAATGTGCATAGAGTTGAGATTTAACGCTCCCAAAAAATAGTGATGATTATTAATAATAAAACCCTTGTTTCTTTGGATACGCCTAAATGTGTATTGCTCGTGAACAATCCCAAACATGAGAGTCAGAAAAAATCAGTTCATGTGGTGTGGCCTGCGTGTGTGGCATGCCCTTTCTTGACTGAATTTAGAAGCATTAGCTCTGCGAGTGGCAGGAAGTCCCGGGATTTTGCTCCAGAAGAAAGGATATATACTCGTTCGATGCTTATCACAGTATGTTAATATACACTATATATGCTATATATATATATATATATATATATATATATATATATATATATATATATATATATATGTCGTGCCGATTAGCTCAAACACGATTTTAACCCAAATAGCAACGCTCACCTTGCCATATAAGACAAGTGAAAATTTGTGTATGCAATAATTTCGCCAAAATCATTCTGAACATAACGAAAAAAATATATTTCATTGTGTTTGTTTATTATTAAATTAATGTTAACATAATAAAATATATTTAGTTGGGTTAGGCTAAATTAAATTGCTCTTCTTGTAATAGGTTAGGTAGGTTTTCAAAAGTTTCTCTTGGTAAAAATTATAAATTCTTATATTAACATAAATGAAAAAATATATATCTTTAAACGTATAAGAGAAAATTTTTAGAAAGGACTTAATTTTAGATGAGTTCTTGCTAATTGACCAGTTTTACCTAATCGGCACGACATATATATATATATATATATATATATATATATATATATATATATATGTCGTGCCGATTAGGTAAAACAGTCAGTAAGAACTCATCTAAAGTAAGTCCTTTCTAGAATTTTCTCTTATACGTTTAAAAGATATATATTTTTTCATTTGGAACCAATGTAAGAGATTTACTATTTAACCGCCAGAGAAACTTACCTAACATATTACAACTAAAGCGCAATTTAATTTGGCCTAACCCAACTAAATATATTTTAGATACATTAACGATATTTTAATAATAGAGCAAACGCAATGAAATATATTTTTTCGTTATGTTGAAGTGACACAGCTTGAGTATGCGCAAATATTCACTGTCTTATATGGCAGGTAAAGCATTGCTATTTAAGCCAAAATAACAAGTTTTACTAATCGGCACGACATGTATATATATATGTCGTGCCGATTAGAATAAACCCAATCATTAACGAACTCATCTAGAGTGGGAGTCCTTTCTAAGAATACTATATAACTACACGGACCAGATGTATTTTTCATTTATGTTAATGTAAGAATTTATAATTTTGTACCAAGAGAAACTTTGAAAACCTACTAACCTTACAACAAGCGCAATTTGAGCTAGCCTAACTTAACTAAATATCTTTAGATACGTTAACAATAATTTAATAATAAACAAACGCAATGAATATTTCTTTATGTTAAGAATAATTTACAGCGAAATTATTGCATACACAATTTTCACTTGTCTTATATGGCAAGGTGAGCGTTGCTATTTAAGCCAAAATCGCAAAGTTTTACCTAATCAGCTTTGACATATATATATATATATATATATATATATATATATATATATATATATATATATATATATATATATATATATATATATATATATATATATATATATATATATGTCGTGCCGATTAGGCTACAACTAAATAGCAACGCTCTATAGAAAAAAATATATATATATATATATATATATATATATATATATATATATATATATATATATATATATATATATATATATATATATATATATATATATATATATATATATATATATATATATATATATATATATATGTCGTGCCGATTAGGTAAAACTTGCGATTTTGGCTTAAATAGACGCTCACCTTGCCAAATAAGACAATTGAAAATTTGTGTATGTAATAATTTCGTCATTCTGTACATAACGAAAAAAATTTATTTAATTGTGTTTGTTTATTATTAAATTAATGTTAACGTATCTAAAATATATTTAGTTGGGTTATGCTAAATTAAATTGCGCTTGTTGTAATAAGGTTAGGTGAGTTTTCAAAGTTTCTCTTGGTCACAAAATTATAAATTCTTACATTAACGTAAATGAAAAATATATCTTTAAACTTATAAGAGAAAATTTTTAGAAAGGACCAAATTTTAGATGAGTTCTTGCTAATTGACCAGTTTTACCTAATCGGCACGACATATATATATATATATATGTTCACTTGTACATTAAAGAAACATTCGTAGCAACAATAAATTCCATATATATATACTAAATTTGTAATGGTAAAGTTGCTTTGAAGTAATCCATCCAGTTATCAACTTTTGTGAAGAGGAATATGAAAATATCTTCTGGCGCTGAATGCATGTGTGACTAACGTTGAATCTTTCTGTAGTGATAATATAATAATTCTAATATAATTGTTAAAATACAATTATTAAAATAATGACGCATCTAAAATAATAATAATAATATATTAATAATATTGATATTTGATGATGTAGTCATATAAAGACCCACTTAGTGTATATTTAGTCATGACAGAGACATAGAGTGGCTTAATGCTCCTCAAATAAAAAACTAATAGGTCACGCTGTGAAATGCAATTGTAAGATTTTTACTGGTATAAAAGTATAGTCACACCACAAGAGTATCATACTCATTTTAATCGTTTTAGGTATAATATATTGCAGTGTTACGAGGATGTTTTAAGGAGGTACGTGACCTGATCATTAACAAGTACTCAGGTCTTCAAGCTGAGCTGGTGTGTCTCATTTTTCTTCTTGCTTAGGATGTTAAATATACGATCAGTATATTGCGAATGGATTGTTATGGCTGTAATTTACAAAGCAGACTGTAATCCTAGAATACTGTTAAAATGTACAATAAAGTTAAATCTAATTTATATACGTGGAGATACATTTCGGTGTAATGTACCTAAAGATACACATCTCTAGGTGGCTATACACTGAAGATCGCACATCTCCAGAGAATGTGTACTAAAAGATTCGTTCATATAAACATTTCATTAGAAAAGGTGTGAAAGGGACCGACATAGAAAAACATATAAAAAGAAGAAAAGAAAGTTAGCAGGTCACACACACACACACACACACACACACACACACACACACACACACACACACACACACACACACACACACGCACACACACACAACGCTGATAAAATAACGAAAAAGTCGGCGGAATAGTACAAAGAATCGCAGAGCATCACCGAACATCATAGCTCTCCTGAAATCAAGCACCCAGGAATGATAACAGACGCCATCTTTCAACTGGTTATCAGATCCTGAGGAAGAGGCTGGAGGAATTGCTGCTCATCAAAAACCAATGTAATTTTGAGAGTTGACAGGGAAGACAAGTAGAAGCAAGGGACTAAAAATAGGAACACTTCAGACTGGAGGTACCAAGTTAGTGAGTGCAGTAATGTATAATTGGTAAAAAGCGATATCTATTAAGTATAGACATCTCCAGAGAATACTAGAAGGTCTTCCCCTCTTCGGCCTGTTTCTAGTTTTCTAACAAGTTGTTGGATTAAGATCAGGTCTAGTTATCCCTTGTATTGAGTAAATATTATTAGAGTTTGGGATTACAGCTGAGTGATAATAATCCAACGAAATAAAAATTGAGATGGTTATTAACAAGGTTGTCTAGGTGGACAAAATCAAAGTAAATGAATTTGATATAACCCAGGATATAGCTCAACACTTCTCTTGTAGTGCAAGTTAAATTGTGCATATAGTAATTGCAGTACTGAAGGCACATTTCATATCAGTATGATCTTAAGTACCGTCTGGTACGTTATCATCAATTATAAAAATAGTATATACGAGTGTGTGTGTGTGAATGTGTGCGTATGTGCTCAAAGTGCTCGTTATATCTCAGTAAGACTAGACTTGAGTTAAACTTAAACAGTGACTGACTAAACGTCTCAAATAATTTATCTTCTCGACCATCAAAGTAATCAAAACCTGCTTGAACAATATTGAATCATGCGCCAACAGCAATAATGTAGCAAGCAGCAGCACAGCGTCAGGAATAAAGAGACAAATTAACGATCTAACTGGGAACCATCCAGCAGATCCTCCATAAAAGGCATAAAATTCCTTAATCATGAATCTAAAGTTCAACATAAACAAATCCTCGACTACGACGGTGCAAAGATGCCACACAAAATAGGTCAAGCTTTAACGGGATGACTTAGAATGTCATTATGACTCACCTTCAGGAAAATGTCAAAAATCGCAAGTTTGAACTATGCTCTGTAAACAGAGTTACACAGAATTACAAGAAGTATGTTCAACTCACCAACGAAATCATACTCTACCAAACAGAGTCTAAATAACGAACAAACAGTCAGAGATTGAGATCTCTGGAGAGATAGGGAGAGAGAGGTGCTGGTCGGTGATGACCAGCTGTGGAGAAAGGCGTGAGGAGGATGGTCTCCAAACTCAGGTCACGTAACTCGCCCGTGCTACTTCATGCCGAGGTGTAGATGAATGGTTCAGAAGCCGACAAGTTATAAATTAGACACATATGCAGCACTTGGGTATCTTTATTGAGGAAACAACCAGGGCCCTTTCAGCCCAAACAAAGCAAAAAGGTGTAAGGAGGGAGGAGTTTATAATCAGCCCCTCCCAGGAGTCGATGTTAATGAACATAAGAAAGGAGGAACCCCAGCAGGCCGGGCCCATACGGGAAAGGTCCTCAAATGTCCCACTAACAGAATATTTGTCAACCCAATTTTTAATGCACCCAATGTTCAGTCCATCAATCTTGTAGAATGTGGCACAGGGGGAGAGGTTGTTATATTGTAGTCAGGTGGGGGAAAGGAGGAGGCCATAGTGGTACCATCCACTAGTCGGAGCTTTGTCCAAAGGTTGGGCAAGTGCGAAGAATTGTTTGATCAAGATTCCAAGGTGTTGCGATCAGACAGGGTGTGTAAATGGCGAAAAGCAAATTATAAAATTTGACACATATGCAACCTTGGGTATCTTTATTGAGGAAACGTTTCGCCATGCAGGGGCCCTCATCTACATCTACATTTTTCTTCCCTCCCCTTCTCTCTCTCATTTTCTCTCCCCTCCCTCCCCCCCTTTTAAATCCTCCCCCAAAAACCCACCCTCCCCCACTCTCTCCCTTTTACATCTCTTCCCCCCCTTCCTTCCTCTTCCTTTCCCTTTTTTATTTCCTTCCCCCCCCCCCCATTCTCCCTCCTTTTCCCTTTCCCCCTTCCACCACCTTTCCCCAGCCCCCCTTTCCCCTCCCACCCCCCCTCCTTCCTGGCCCCCTCTCTTTCCCCCCTCCCTCTCCCACTTACAACTCCCCACCCACTCACACCCTCCCTACACTTTTCTCTCCCCTCCCCTCTTCTCTTCTCTTTTCCTGGGGCCCCCTTTTCCCCCTCCCTCCCCCCTTCCCCCCCCCTCACACCCTCCCTACACTTTTCTCCCTCCTCTCTCTCCATCTTGCTCCCCTCTTCTCTCTTGTCTTCCCCCCTCCTTTTTCTTTCTTTC
>WNWK01036815.1:0-7500 GCA_009830355.1 Cherax destructor
CTGTCTGAAGTGGCCACAAGGGCCCATGTGGGCAGGGCAAAGCTACTGGTTGTGGGTGACTTCAATCACACAGAAATTGATTGGGAAAATCTGGAACCACATGGGGAAGGCCAGAAACATGGAGGGCTAAGATGACGGAGGTGATACCTGAAAACCTCATGCATAAACACGTTAGGAAGATTACCAGAGAGAGAGAAAGGAGATGACAAACTAGCCAGACTGGACCTAGTATTCCCCTTGAGTAGTGCAGATATTGAGGACATCACATACGAAAGGCCCCACGGAGCTAGCGATCACAAGGTTCTGGAGAGGGAAGCAAGAAGGGCAGGGCGAATGAAGCCAAACTATAAGATACGGGACTACACAGGCATGAGGAACTTCCTGTATGAAGTTCAGTGGGACACAGAACGGTAGGGAAATCAGTAAATGAAATGATGGAATACGTGACAACAATTTGCAAGGCAGCAGAGGAAAAGTTTTTACACAAGGGCAACAGACATAACGAGGCCAGAATGAGCCCTTGGTTCACCCGGAGGTGTAGAAAGGCCAAAACCAAGTGTGCTAGAGAATAGAGCATAGGACCCAGAAGAATAAGGAGAGTTGTCGAAAAGCCAGAAATGAATATGCATAGGTAAGGAGTGAGGTCCAGCAACAGTACGAAAATGACTTAGCAACAAATGCCAAGTCCGACCCAAAGCTGTTGTACAGCCAAATCCGGAAGAACCGGCTGAAGAAGGAAGGAGGGGAGCTCACAAGAAATGGTCAAGAAGTATGTGAGAAGCTCAACAAGAAATTTACAGTAGTATTCACAGTGAAGACAAAAATGACTCCAGAAACACGGAGTGGTGGGGTTTTCTATCAAGTGCTGTAGACAATACACACAACCGAGGAGGAGGTAAAGAGGCTGCTAAGCGAACTAGATACCTCAAAGGCGATGGGGCCAGATAACATCTCTCCGTGGGTCCTGAGAAAGGGAGCCGAGGCGCTCTGTGTACCACTAACAACAGTCTTCAACACATCTATCGAAACAATTTTTTAAAAAGGAGACAGACATCCAGCACTAAACTACAGACCTGTATCACTGACATGCATAGTATGCAGAGTCATGGAGACGATTATCAGGAGAAGAGTGGTGGAGCACCTGGAAAGGAATGAGCTTATCTGTGACAACGAGCAATTATTCAGGAATGGGAAATCCTGTGTCACAAACCTGGAGTTCTGTGAGAAAGTGACAGCAGTAAGACAAGAGAGAGAGGGGTGGGTAAACTGCATTTTCTTGGACTGTAAAAAGGCTTTTGACACAGTACCACACAAGATATTTTCTATTTTACCTATTCGCCACGACATAAATGTCATGCCGAATAGGTAAAACTTGCGATTTTCACTTAAATAGCAACACTTTTCTTCCTAAATAAAGGAAGCGAAAATTTGTGTATGCAATAATTTCGCAAAAAACATTAGTTTAGTTAGTTCAGACTCTCAGGTAAGGACCCACTAGGGGCGAGGGGGAAGTGGGGACAGAAGAAGAATAGCCGGTGAGAGGAAGAACCGAAGTAGAAGAGAAAGAGTCAGGACTAAACCCAACAGTCCAACTACTTTAGGGTCAAAAAGCATTCTAAACCTAAGAAAAAAAAATATATATCATTGTGTTTGTTTATTAATAAATTATTGTAAACTTATGTAAAATATATTTAGCTGGATTATGCTAAATTAAATTGCGCTTGTTATAATAAGGTTGAATAAATTTTCTAAGGTTCTTTTGGTATAAAGTTAATAATTTTAACAATAACTTAAATGAAAAAAAATATATCTTAGAAAGGATTTCATTTTAAATGAGTTCTTGCATAATATATATATATATATATATATATATATATATATATATATATATATATATATATATATATATATATATATATATATATATATATATATATATATATATATATATATATATATATAATATATATATATTTTATATAATATCTATATATATATATATATATATATATATATATATATATATATATATATATATAAATATATATATAATATATATATATATATATATATATATATATATATATATATATATATATATATATATATATTATATATTATATATAAATAATTCTTCCTCCGTAAGCCATGCGTGTCGTAAGAGGCGACTAAAATGCGGGAGCAAGGGCTAGTAACCCCTTCTCCTGTATATTACTAAATGTAAAAGGAGAAACTTTCGTTTTCCCTTTTCGCCACCCCCCTTCGGTGGAAACGACCGACGTGTTGAAAGAAAGAAATATATATATATATATATATATATATATATATATATATATATTGGAACCCCAGATTTCGTTCTTAATCCGTTCCAGAAGGTCGGTCTAAATCGAAACTTACGAAAACCGAAGTAATATTTCTCATAAGAAATAATGTAAATCAATTAATATATATATTTAGGAAATATTCGGTTTTCATACGTTTCAGGGTTTGGACCGACCTATATATATATATATATATATATATATATATATATATATATATATATATATATATATATATATATATATATATATATATATATATATATATATATATATATTGGAACCCGATTTCATTAGTCATTTATATTTATTTCTCATTGTTTTCTATATGTAAAACTATAGTTATTCTCTATGAAATGTATTTTGTTAATACATTTGGATTTACATTATTTCTTATAGGGAATATTACTTCGGTTTTCGTACGTTTCGATATATATATTGGAACCCCAGATTTCGTTCTTAATCCGTTCCAGAAGGTCGGTCTAAATCCAAACTTACGAAAACCGAGTAATATTTCTCATAAAAATAATGAAATCAATTAATCCATTTTAGACATCCAAATGTATTAACAAAAATACATTTCATAGAGAATAACTATAGTTTTACATATAAACAATGAGAAATAAATATAAAGGACTAATGAAATGGATAAAGGAACATTTAAATCACTTTACCTTTATTGAAGACTCTTGTTGGCGTATGGAAGAACGAGGAGGAGGGGGAGGATTTATGGAGACAGGACAAAATACTTGAATAAGACTAATATCAACTCTACGGCTTATTTATCTATCACAATTCATCTAATATGACATAATAAACAATATTAATAACATAGAAACATGATATATACTCTAGAATGAATAAATATGTCATTACGTATGTGATTAGTGGTGGCTGCAGCAGCTGCCATTCTTCTCTGCTGTGACTACATATCTTCTCATTATTTTAAAGAAAATGGAGTGTTTGTGAGGCTAACTGCACTACATCACAGTTTCATAAGAAAACGTTGAAACAATGTTATTTTTGTTAACACATCGGCCGTTTCCACCACTTTCATCATCATTCACTCCATCACTGTCTTGCCAGAGGCATGCTTACACTACAGTTATAAAAAACTGCAACATTAACACCCCTCCTTCCAGAGTGCCGGCACTGTACTTCCCATCTCCAGGAATCAAGTCCGGCCTGCCAGTTTCCCTGAAATCCTTCATAAATGTTACCTTGCTTACACTCCAACAGCACGTCAAGTCCTAAAAACCATTTGTCTCCATTTGCTCATATCTAACACGCTTTACCCCCTTCCTGCAACCTTTCCTAGGCTGACCCCTACCCATCCTTCCCTCCACTACAGATTTATACACTCTCGATGTCATTCTATTTTGTTCCATCCTCTCTACATGTCCAAACCATCTCAATAACCCTTCCTCAGCTCTCTGGATAATAGTTTTGGTAATTCCACACCTCCTCCTAATCTCCAAACTACGGATTCTCTGCATTATATTCACACCATACATTGCCCTCAGACATGACATCTCCACTGCCTCCAGCCTTCTCCTTGTTGCAACATTCACCACCCAAGTCTCACACCCATACAAGAGTGTTGGTATAACTATACTCTCATACATTCCCCTCTTTGCTTTCATGGATAAAGTTCTCTGTCTCCACAAGCTCCTCAGTGCACCACTCACCTTTTTCCTTCGTTTATTCTATGATTCACCTCATCCTTAATTCTAGGATTCACCTCAATGTACGTAATTTATAAATAAGAAATATTGTATAAAAACATAATAGAGAATGTAAGGAAATAAAGTGGTTATTGTATGTTCACTATAGTACACACTTACCTTGGAGGAGATGTTGGCAGAGGTTTAGGGTGGTGGAAGATAGGCAGGGCGGCGTATGTTCTCAGTGGCCCTATAAACCTCCAGCAACAATGGAGGAGTTAATTTTGTGTCGTCCTTTTTCTATCGCTTAACTTACTTGTTACACTCTCTGACCGCGGGCTCGAACTCCACCCGTGGTATGGTTTCCTACACTCTTAATGCTACAATTTTTCGCTGGCTGGCGCTATAGCCTTTATCGACTCCTGCTACTTTAATATCGTATATATCGTAGAATCACTGAACTTTCTTTGGCCCCATGGTGGCTTATTTAGCAGTCGCAAGCACACAAAATAATGGATTATTACGAAATGTTTCGGATGGTTGCACAGAGTAATGTTTACTCAACGAGTAACAAAGGCAGACTGAGTCACAAACATATGAGCGGACAAGTCTGTTACGTACGATTTCCAGGTGGAGGTACGAAATCCGGACCAAAATTTCGCCCCCAAAAGTGGTCTAAATCCGAAACGTACGAAAGGGCGTACGAAATCCGGAGTTCCACTGCATATATATATATATATATATATATATATATATATATATATATATATATATATATGTCGTGCCGAATAGGTAAAACTGGTCTATTAGTAAGAACTCATTTAAAATTAAGTCCTTTCAAAATTTTTCTCTTATATGTTTAAAGATATATTTTTTTAATTTATGTTGATGTAAGAATTTAAAATTTTGTACCAAGAGAAACTTTGAAAACCTACCTAATCTTATTACAACAAGCGCAATTTAATTAAGCCTAACCCAACTAAATATATTTTAGATACGTTAACATTAATTTAATAATAAACAAACACAATGAAATATATTTTTTTCGTTATGTTCAGAATGATTTTGGCTAAATTATTGCATACACAAATTTTCACTTGTCTTATACGAGCAGCTCCCAACTCGAACAATTATGTAAGTGTATTTTTGTAAGTGCTTTTGTAAGTGTATTTTTGGGTGTCTGAAATGGATTAACCTAATTTTCATTACCTAATCGGCACGACATATATATATATATATATATATGATGTAAGGCGTAATGACAGTAGTTTATTGGACTACGTATTGGTAGATAAAAGACTGTTGGACTGTTGAGTAGACTTCAGGATGTACATGTTTATAGAGGGGCCACAGATATATCAGATCACTTTTTAGTTATAGCTACAGTGGGATTAAAAGGTAGATGGGATACAAGGAAAATAGAAGCAGTAAGTAAGAGAGAGGTGAAGGTTTGTAAAATAAAAGAGGAGGCAGTTAGGGTAAGATATAAACAACTATTGGAGGATAGATGGGCTAGTGAGAGTGTAGGCAATGGGGTCGAAGATGTATGGGGTAGGTTTACAAATGTAGTGTTAGAGTGTTCAGCAGAAGTTTGTGGTTACAGGAAAGCGGGTGCGGGAGGGAAGAAGAGCGATTGGTGGAATGATGAGAAAAAGTTAGCATATGAGAGGTTTTTACAAAGTTGAAGTGATGCAAGGAGGGAAGAGTATATGGAGAGAAAAAGAGAGGTTAAGAGAGTGGTGAAGCAAAGTAAAAAGAGAGCAAATGAGAGAGTGGGTAAGATGTTATCAACAAATTTTGTTGAAAATAAGAAAAAGTTTTGGAGTGAGATTAATAAGTTGAGGAAGCCTATGGAACAAATGGATTTGACAGTTAAAAATAGGAGAGGACAGTTATTAAATGGAGAGTTAGAGGTATCGGGAAGATGGAGGGAATATTTTGAGGAATTGATAAATGTTGATGAAGATAGGGAAGCTGTGATTTCGTGTATAGGGCAAGGAGGAATAACATCTTGTAGGAGTGTGGAAGAGCCAGTTGTAAGTGTGGGGGAAGTTCGTGAGGCAGTGGGTAGAATGAAAGGGGGTAAGGCAGCTGGGATTGATGGGATAAAGATAGAAATGTTAAAAGCAGGTGGGGATATAGTTTTGGAGTGGTTGGTGCTATTATTTAATAAATGTATGGAAGAGGGTAAGGTACCTAGGGATTGGCAGATAGCGTGTATTGTTCCTTTGTATAAAGGCAAAGGGGACAAAAGAGAGTGCAAACATTATAGGGGAATAAGTCTGTTGAGTGTACCTGGTAAAGTGTATGGTAGAGTTATTATTGAAAGAATTAAGGGTAAGACAGAAAGCAGGATATCAGATGAACAAGGGGGCTTTAGGAAAGGTAGGGGGTGTGTAGACAAAGTGTTTACAGTGAAACATATAGGTGAACAGTATTTGGATAAGGGTAAAGAGGTTTTTTGTGTCATATTTGGATTTGGAAAAGGCGTATGATAGGGTGGATAGGGGGGCAATGTGGCAGATGTTGCAGGTGTATGGAATAGGAGGTAGGTTACTGAAAGCAGTGAAGAGTTTTTATGAGGATAGTGAGGCTCAGGTTAGAGTGTGTAGGAGGGAGCGGGACTATTTCCCAGTAAACGTGGGCCTTAGAAAAGGATGCGTGATGTCATTGTGGTTGTTCAATATATTTATAGATGGGGATGTAAGAGAAGTGAATGCGAGGGTCTTGGCAAGAGGTGTGGGGTTAAAATATATAGAATCAAATACAAAGTGGGAGTTGTCACAGTTGCTTTTTCTGATGACACTGTGCTTTTGGGAGATTGTGAAGAGTAGTTGCAGAGGTTGGTGGATGAATTTGGTAGGGTGTGTAAAAGAAGAAAATTGAAAGTGAATATAGGAAAGAGTAAGGTGATGAGGATAATAAAAAGATTAGGTGACGAAAGATTGGATATCAGATTGGAGGGAGAGAGTATGGAGGAGGTGAATGTATTCAGATATTTGGGAGTGGACATGTCAGCAGATGGGTCTATGAAGGATGAGGTGAATCATAGAATTGATGAGGGGAAAAGGGTGAGTGGAGCACTTCGGAGTCTGTGGAGACAAAGAACTTTGTCCATGGAAGTAAAGAGGGGAATGTATGAGAGTATAGTTATACCAACACTCTTATATGGGTTTGAAGCATGGGTGATGAATGTTCCAACGAGGAGAAGGCTGGAGGCAGTGGAGATGTCATGTCTGAGGTCAATGTGTGGTGTGAATATAATGCAGAGAATTTGGAGTTTGGAAATTAGGAGGAGGTTCGGGATTACCAAAACTATTATCCAGAGAGCTGAGGAGGGGTTGTTGAGGTGGTTCGGACATGTAGAGAGAATGGAACGAGACAGAATTACTTCGAGAGTGTATAAATCTGTAGTGGAGGGAAGGCGGGGTAGGGGTCGGCCTAGGAAAGGTTGGAGGGAGGATGTAAAGGAAGTTTTGTGTGCGAGGGGCTTGGACTTCCAGCTTGCATGTGTG
>WNWK01036815.1:10000-18914 GCA_009830355.1 Cherax destructor
AGTGCCATACTGTCTCTACTGTGCTTGTTGTAGTGCCACACTGTCTCTACTGCTCTTGTTGTAGTGCCACACTGTCTCTACTGCTGTTGTTGTAGTGCCACACTGTCTCTGCTGCTGTTGTTGTAGTGCCACACTGTCTCTACTGTTCTTGTTGTAGTGCCACACTGTTTCTACTGCTTTTGTTGTAGTGCCACACTGTCTCTACTGCTGTTGTTGTAGTGCCATACTGTCTCTACTGTTCTTGTTGTAGTGCCACACTGTTTCTACTGCTGTTGTTGTAGTGCCACACTGTCTCTACTGCTGTTGTTGTATTGCCACACTCTCTCTACTGCTGTTGTTGTAGTGCCACACTGTCTCTACTGCTCTTGTTGTAGTGCCACACTGTCTCTACTGACAGTTTTAGTTCTCTCTATATATCATTGTTGACATTCCCGTCTCTGTAAATAATCTCTCTTGTTTTTTAACTCTGATGATAAAATCAGTGAACAATGCATCAGCATTTATCATGTTTTCCAGAGCATCCATGAGCCCCTCCTAATGATCTATCAGTTGTGCCAGGCAGGACCGACCTGCCCTAAACCCATGCTGCCCTGTGTTGTGCAATTGTTGGGATTCCAAGTGATTGGTAATATTGCTTCCGAGAACTCGTTCACATTCTCACTCACTTTACAGAGGGAAGGTAGAGCCAATAAATATATATTCTGTAGTTTTTGTCTTTGGTTACACGATCCTTGACAATGTTGTCACATTTCATTCACTTCTGAACACACTTCTATTGTTGTATGTGAAGCATTTCTATTATTGTGCCACCCTCTAGCCCTTCTGTCTTATTTCTTTTGGTGGGCAGAAGAGTGTGAGCGTAACAGTGTGCACAGAATATGGGTCATGTGAAAAGGTAGGTTATGTGTTAAGGTGGGTCATGTGTCAAGGTGGGTCAGGTATGAGGATGGGTCCTGCATCTGAGTGGGTCCTGGGTCAGGGGTAGTTACAGTTTCAGTGTGGGCCCTATGTCAAGATGATTTCCGTGTCTGTGTGGGTTCTGTGCCAGGGTGGGTTCTGTGTCAAGGTCATTTGTGTTAATGTGGGTCCTATGAGCGTGTGGGTTCTGTGTTAGGGTGGGCCTTGTATCTGGGTGGGCCCTGTGTCAGGGTTGATCCTGTGTCATGATGGGTCATGTATCTGGAAGGATCCTGTGTCAGGTGACTTCTGTGTCAAGGTGGGTCTGGTATCAAGGTGGGTCCTGCGTAAGGGTGGGTCCTATGTCAGTGTGGGTCCTGTGTCAGTGTGGTTCCTGAGTCAGTTTGGGTCATGTGTCAGTTTGGGTCCTGTGTCAGGGTGGGTTCTGTGTCAGGGTGGGTTCTGTGCAAGTATGAGCCCTGTGTCAGAGTGAATTTTGTAGCATGGTATTTCCTGTGTCAGTGTGGGTCCTATTTCAGGGTGAGTTCTGTGTAAGGGTGGGATCGGTGTCAGAGTGGGTTCTGTGTCAGGGTGGGTTTTGTGTCAGAGATGGGTTATGTGTCAGGAAGATTTCTGAGATAAGGTGGGTCATGTGCCAGGGTGGGTCCTGTGTCAAGATATGTTCTGTGTCAGGGTGGGTTCTGCGTCAGGGTGGATTCTGTGTAAGGGTGGGTTCTGTGCCAGCTTGGGTTCTGTGCCAGCTTGGGTTCTGTGTCAGGGAGTTTAGTGAGGGAGGGTGGGTTCTGCGTCAATGTGGGTCATGTGTCAAGGTGAGTAATGTGTTAGGGTGATTTTTTTGTCAGGGTATGGCCAGGGTCATTGTGGATTCTGTTTCAGGGTGAGTTCCCTGTCAGGGTGGATTCTGTGTCAGGGTGGGTCATGTGTCGGGGAAGAGCCTTTGACAGAGTGGGTCCTCTGTCAGTGTGGACCCTCTGTCAGTGTGGGTACACAGTCGGTGTGGGTCCTGTATCAAAATGGGCTTTGTGTCAATGTTTATCCTGTATCTGGGTGGGTCCTGTGTCAGGGGTAACTCCTGTGTCAGGATGGGCCTTGTATCAGGGCTGGTACTGTGCCAGGATGAGCCTTGTATCAGGGTTGGTACTGTGTCAGGATGAGCCTTGTATCAGGGTTGGTACTGTGTCAGGATGGGCCTTGTATCAGGGTTAGTACTGTGTCGGGATGAGCCTTGTATCAGGGCTGGTACTGTGCCAGGAAGGGTCCTGTGTCAGGATATGTACTGTGTCAGTGTTTGTTCTGTGTCAGGTTGGGTCCTGTGTCAGGGTGAGGCATGCGTCAGGCTGGGTTCTGTGTCATGGTGGGATATATGTGAGGCTTGGTTCTGTGTCAGAGTTGGTCCTGTCTCAGGCTGGGTTCTGCTTAAGAAGGTCCTGTGTCAGGGCGGGTCCTGTGTGAGGGTGTGTTCTCTGTCAGGGTGGGTTTTGTGTGAGGGTGAGTTCTGTGTCGAGGTGGGTTCTGTGTCAAGGTGGGTTCTGTGTCAAGGTGGGTTCTGTGTCAGAGTGGGTTCTGAGTCAGGGTGGATCCTGTGTCATGATGGCACCCGTGTCAGGGGTGGGTCCTGTGCCAGGGTGGGTTCTGTGTCAGGTTGGCTTCTAAGCCAAGGTAGTTCTTTTGTGAGAGAGGGTCCTGTGTCAGGTCGGGTCCTGTGTCAGGGTGGGTCTTGTGTGAGGGTGGGTCTTGTGTGAGGGTGGGTTCTGTGTCAAGGTGGGTTCTATGTCAAGATGGGATCTGTGTCAATGTGATTTCTGTGTCAAGTTCTGTTTTTTGTCAAAGTGGGTCCTGTGTCAAGGTGGGTCCTGTGTCAGTTTGGGTTCTGAGTCAGGGTAGTTCTTGTGTGAGGGAGGGTCCTGTGTCAGGATTGGACCTGTGTCAGGGTGGGTCCTATGTGAGGGTTAGATCTTGTGTCAGAGGGTTCTGTGTCAAGGTGGGTACTATTTCAAGGCGGGTTTTGAGTAAGGGTGGGTCCTGTGTCAGGATGGGTCCTGTGTCAGAGTGGGTCTTGTGTCAGGGTGGATCTTGTGTCAGGGTGGGTTCTGTGTCAAGGTGGGTTCAATGTCAACGCGGGTTCTGAGTCAGAGTAGGTCCTGTGTCAGGTTTGGTTTTGGGTCAGGGTGCGTCCTGTGTCATGATGGGTTCTGTGTCAAGATGGGTCCTGTGTTAGATTGGGTTCTGAGTTAGAGCAGTATTACAGTAACTCTAGTTTTCACCTAAACACCATTACCTGCACACAGGTAGAGTGCATCTTTTTCATGAGCCTCTTACTAGTGTTGTAGTAAGGGAGTGTTACTAGTGTTGTAGTAAGGGAGTGTTACTAGTGTTGTAGTAAGGGAGTGTTACTAGTGTTGTAGTAAGGGAGTGTTACTAGTGTTGTAGTAAGGGAGTGTTACTAGTGTTGTAGTAAGGGAGTGTTACTAGTGTTGTAGTAAGGGAGTGTTACTAGTGTTGCAGTAAGGGAGTGTTACTAGTGTTGTAGTAAAGGAGTGTTACTAGTTGTGTAAGTAAGTTTAAGGAGTGTTACTAGTGTTGTAGTAAAGGAGTTACTAGTGTTGCAGTAAGGGAGTGTTACTAGTGTTGTAGTAAGGGAGTGTTACTAGTGTTGCAGTAAGGGAGTGTTACTAGTGTTGTAGTAAGGGAGTGTTACTAGTGTTGTAGTAAGGGAGTGTTACTAGTGTTGTAGTAAGGGAGTGTTACTAGTGTTGCAGTAAGGGAGTGTTACTAGTGTTGTAGTAAGGGAGTGTTACTAGTGTTGTAGTAAGGAGTTTACTAGTGTTGTAGTAAGGAGTTTACTAGTATGTAGTAAGGAGTGTTACTAGTGTTGAGTAAGGAGTGTTACTAGTGTTTAGTACTAGATGAGTGTTACTAGTGTTGCAGTAAGGAGTGTTACTAGTGTTCAGTAAGGAGTGTTACTAGTGTTGCAGTAAGGAGTGTTACTGAGTGTTGCAGTAAGAGTTTACTAGTTTGTAGTAAGGAGTGTTACTAGTGTTGTAGTAAGAGTGTTACTAGTGTTGTAGTAAGGAGTGTTACTAGTGTTGTAGTAAGGAGTTACTAGTGTTGCAGTAAGGAGTGTTACTAGTGTTGCAGTAAGGAGTATTACTAGTGTTGTAGTAAGGAGTGTTACTAGTGTTGCAGTAAGGAGTGTTACTAGTGTTGCAGTAAGGAGTAGTTACTAGTTTGTAGTAAGGAGTGTTACTAGTGTTCAGTAGTAGGAGAGTCACTAGTGTTGCAGTAAGGAGTATTACTAGTGTTGCAGTAAGGAGTTACTAGTGTTGTAGTAAGGGAGTGTTACTAGTGTTGTAGTAAGGGAGTGTTACTAGTGTTGCAGTAAGGGAGTGTTACTAGTGTTGCAGTAAGGGAGTGTTACTAGTGTTGCAGTAAGGGAGTGTTACTAGTGTTGTAGTAAGGGAGTGTTACTAGTGTTGTAGTAAGGGAGTGTTACTAGTGTTGCAGTAAGGGAGTGTTACTATTGTTGTAGTAAGGGAGTGTTACTAGTGTTGTAGTAAGGGAGTGTTACTAGTGTTGTAGTAAGGGAGTGTTACTAGTGTTGTAGTAAGGGAGTGTTACTAGTGTTGTAGTAAGGGAGTGTTACTAGTGTTGCAGTAAGGGAGTGTTACTAGTGTTGTAGTAAGGGAGTGTTCGGCAATAACAATAAACTCTACAATTTCTAATATTTAATATAATTCTATTAGTATAAAAACATTGTCATATACTTTGTATAAAAACAGTCTTTATCTTTGGTATACCTTGCATACATAATCTTTGGTATACCTTGCATACATAATCTTTGGTATACCTTGCATACATAATCTTTGGTATACCTTGCATACCTAATCTTTGGTATACCTTGCATACCTAATCTTTGGTATACCTTGCATACCTAATCTTTGGTATACCTTGCATACCTAATCTTTGGTATACCTTGCATACCTAATCTTTGGTATACCTTGCATACCTAATCTTTGGTATACCTTGCATACCTAATCTTTGGTATACCTTGCATACCTAATCTTTGGTATACCTTGCATACCTAATCTTTGGTATACCTTGCATACCTAATCTTTGGTATACCTTGCATACCTAATCTTTGGTATACCTTGCATACCTAATCTTTGGTATACCTTGCATACCTAATCTTTGGTATACCTTGCATACCTAATCTTTGGTATACCTTGCATACCTAATCTTTGGTATACCTTGCATACCTAATCTTTGGTATACCTTGCATACCTAATCTTTGGTATACCTTGCATACCTAATCTTTGGTATCGATATCACTTTATATACACAAAGTCACACATAAAGTAAAAGGTAATTATAATAATGTAACAAGTAAAAGCAATCATAAAACCCTAGTGCCTCCGTGTCATATGTCACTGCCACCTTCCTGTGTCTTACGACACGACCAACCCTATTATCATAACACTCAATCATCGTGTCAATTGACACTTCCTTGTCACCGTGTTCTCAGACACACCGTCTCCGTGGTATCCACGACACTTGACACACCGTCTCCGTGGTATCCACGACACTTGACATACCGTCTCCGTGGTATCCACGACACTTGACACACCGTCTCCGTGGTATCCATGACACTTGACACACCGTCTCCGTGGTATCCACGACACTTGACACACCGTCTCCGTGGTATCCACGACACTTGACACACCGTCTCCGTGGTATCCACGACACTTGACACACCGTCTCCGTGGTATCCACGACACTACCTTTTCACCAGTGTCGTGGCATTTAGTCTCTAAGGAAACCTTTGCACCGCGTCATTTGACACCTCAACACCGAGTTACACGACCCTTTCTAACTTGTGTCGTGTCACCTGACACTCCAGGTTACCACACCCTGACTTTTCCACAGTACTAAATTATCCGTGTCACCTGACAAGTTCACCGCGTTCAACACACCCTGGCTTTAAACAATCCTTCTATCCGTGTCACCTGACACGCACACCAGGTACAACACACCCTGACTTTCCACGTGTCCTTTGACACGCTCACCAGGTACACACCCTGGCTTTCCTGGTGTGTTACGCATCCGGCAGTCTGCCGCAAGTCTGGTGAATACTCTCAAAGGCCAGTAGATTTGTAAGAGTCTAAGGCCTTGTCACCAGCAAGTATATTCCGAAGTCAGGAGTACACTCTGTGAGAGTCTGGTGTACACTCTATAAGAAGTGTATTCTGAGAGAGTCTGGTGTACACTGTTAGTAAGGTCGGCTCAGCAGTCCAACATTGGGTTTGATGACTTACCCAGTGGTTAACTACCTAACCACCATATTGGTAGGAGGCCGCAACAGGCAGTTTCTGTGTGAGGGAGGGTCCTGTGTCAGGAAGGGCCCTGTGTCAACTTGGGTCCTGTGTCAAGGTGGTTCCTCTGTCAGGATGTGTCCTGTGTGAGAGTAGGTCCTGTGTCAAGCTGGGTTCTGTGTCAAAATGGGATCTGTATCAAGGTGGGTTCTGTGACAAGTTCTGTTTTTTGTCAAGGTGGGTCCTGTGTCAGGTTGGGTTCTGAGTCAGGGTAGTTCTTGTGTGACGGAGGGTCCTGTGTCAGTGTGGGTCATATATCAGGGTGGGTCCTATGTCAGGGTGAGTCTTGTGTCAGAGGGGGTTCTGTGTCAAGGTGGGTGCTGTTTCAAGGCGGGTTCTGAGTCAGGGTGGGTCCTGTGTCATGGTTGGTTCTGTGTCACGGTGGGTCCTGTGTGATGGTGGGTCCTGTGTCAGGGTGGGTCCAGTGTCATGTTGGGTTCTGAGTTAGGGTAGTTTCTGTGTGAGAAAGGGTCCTGTGTCAGGATGGGTCCTGTGTCAAGATGGGTCATGTGTCAGGGTGGGTCTTGTGTCTGGGAGGGTTCTGTGTCAAGGTGGGTTCTGTGTCAAGGTGGTTCCTGTCAGGGTTAGTCCTATGTCAGGGTGGGTTTCGTGTCAAGGTGAGTTCTGTGTCAAGGTGGGTCCTGTGTCAGGGTGGGTTCTTTATCAGTGTGGATTCTGTGTCACGGTAGATCATGTGTCAGGTTTGGTCGTGTGTCATGGTGAGGCATGCGTCAGGCTGGGTTGCGTTTGGTGGGTCTGTTCAGGTGGGTTCTTGGTAGTGTTTGTCAGAGTGAGTCCTGTCTCAGGGTGGGTCCTGTGTGTGGATGGGTTCTGTGTCAAGGTGGGTTTTGAGTCAGGGGGGGTTCTGTGCCATGATGGCACCCGTGTCAGCGGTGGGTCCTGTGTCAGGGTTTGTTCTGTGTAAGGCTGGGTTCTGCGTAAGAGTGTCCTGTGTCAAGGCTGGTCCTTTGTGAGGTTGGGTTCCGTGTCAGGGTGCGTTTTGTGTGAGGGTTGGTTCTGTGTCAAGGTGGGTTCTGTGTCAGAGTGGGTTCTGAGTCAGGGTAGTTCTTGTGTGAGGGAGGGTTCTGTGTGAGGATGCTTCCTGTGTCAGGGTGAGTCTTGTGTCAGGGTGGGTTCTGTGTCAAGGTGGGTTCTGAGTCAGGGTGGGTACTGAGTCATAGTGAGTTCTTTTTCAGGGTGGGTTCTGTGTGAGGTTGGGTTCTGTGTCAGAATGGGTCCTGTGTCAAGGTGGGTGATTTGTCAGGATGGGTCCTGTGTCATGGTGGGTACTGTGTCATGGTGGGTTCTGTGTCTTGGTGGGTTCTGTGTGAGGTTGAGTCCTGTGTGAGGATGGGTCCTGTGCTTAGGTAGGTCCTGTATCAGGATGGGTCCTGTGTCAGAGTGGGTCTTGTGTCAAGGTGGGTTGTGTCAAGGTGGATTCTGTGTCAAGGTGGGTTCTGTGTCAAGTTCTTTTCTTTGTCAAGGTGGGTCCTGTGTCAAGGTGGGTCCTGTGTCAGGATGGGTCCTGTGCCAAGATGGGTTCTGTATCAAGTTCTGTTTTGTGTCAAGGTAGGTCCTGTGTCAAAGTGGGTCCTGTGTCAAGGTAGTTCCTGTGTCAGGGTTGGTCCTATGTCAGGGTGGGTTCTGTGTCAAGGTGGATTCTGTGTCAAGGTGGTTCCTGTGTCAAGGTGGGTCCTGTGTCAGGGTTGGTTCCATGTCAGATTGGTTCTGTGTCAAGGTGGATCCTTTGTCAATGTTGGTCCTATGTCAGGGTAGGTTCTGTGTCAAGGTGGGTCTTGTGTCAAGGTTGGTTCTATGTCAGATTGGGTTCTGTGTCAAGGTGAATCCTGTGTCAATGTTGGTCCTATGTCAGGGTGGATTATGTGTCAAGGTGGGTCCTGTGTCAATGTGGGTCCTCTATCAGGGTGGGTTCTGTGTCAAGGTGAGTTCTGTGTCAAGGTGGGTCCTGTGTCATTGTGGGTCCTATGTCAGGGTGGGTTCTGTGTCAAGGATTGTTCTGTGTCAAGGATTGTTCTGTGTCAAGGATTGTTCTGTGTCAAGGATTGTTCTGTGTCAAGGATTGTTCTGTGTCTAGGATTGTTCTGTGTCAAGGAGGGTTCTGTGTCAAGGATTGTTCTGTGTCAAGGATTGTTCTGTGTCAAGGAGGGTTCTGTGTGAAGGTGGGTTGTGTGTGTCAGTTACAGACTTTCTTCTGTTTGATATATTTAGTACTTGTCCATTATCGTTCCTCCTTCTCTTCTCTCTCGGTATCTTTCACTCTTATTTCCTCTCCTGCTCCATTTTCTATTTACATATTATTTTATTCTTGTTGCTATACTTGTTGCTTTAATCTCTCATAATTTCGTTGCCTCGCTACAAAATGTTAATTCCAGAACGTGTTCTCTCCCATTTTAAAAGACCCAAGTAAAAATCCTCCAGTTTAACTCAGTTTCTATACAACTGTCATTATTCCAAAGACATTTGCACTCTCTTTATTTTCGTCTTCTCTCTTCTTTCTCTTTTTCTTTCTTTTCTTCTCTCTCTCTCTTCCTCTGTCTCTCTCTCTTTCCTCTCAATACTTTTATGTCTGTCTCTCTTCTCTATTTTCCTGTCTTCTCTCCCTCTCT